>OY992537.1:26751238-27049280 GCA_963921195.1 Pegoplata infirma
GTCTGTATAAAACACGATTCAGTTCAAAATAAAAGAGCTAGACTCCTGAAAATTGCCACGAATATGTTTCTTGGTCATAGGCCGGCTATCAGGGGGAAAAATGTTCGCCCTTAAGGAACTAAACCAACTTCTAAAAAACACCATTTCTTACAGTTTCTTTTGCATTTTTGTTATACAAATGAAACCTTTTTATGTCAGAACTAGTTAAAAGTCCTGCACTTAGACCCAAGGGGCTAGAAAATTTCGATTTTTTCGCCCTGCCCCCTTTTGTGGGCGTTGATTTAAAAAAAATCCTTAAAATAACGAGAAAATGATATTACTAATGTTCAAAATGCATAATAAACAAATTAGTTGTCATTTATCGCGATGGGGAAGGTATACCTCATCAACCCCATCGACCCCCCCCCCCCCCCCGGTATCAAAGATTCGGCGCAGTCGAATTTAACACTTTCACTTGTTTTTTATGAAATAAAATGTGTCTTCACTTGTATCTTCAATTTGGATGACAGTTTTCATCATACTGAAGAAAAGCTTCATCAATATAATGAAATTCTTCATCAAAATTTGATGAAAGCAAGTGATTAAACCTTTCATCAATATAATGAAGAATGTTTCGTTGAGTGTATTAATTCAAAGTTCCATATGTAATTCGAAATTTCCATTCGTAGTTCGAAAATTCGATTTGTAATTCGAATATTATATTTGAAATATCGGTCGGTGACCCCACAAAGTATATATAATTGATCAGTGATCGATTCTAAAACATTGTCTGACGATCTACGCCTGAAGTTTATGACGAACATATCTTATAGGCTGGTCAAGTTGGTATTAATGTAATCGATTAGTCTGTAAGAATTGTAATCTATAGACTGAATAAATATGTGCAAAGTCGAATCAGGGAGGAAAAATGTCTTCTTTAAAGCAATAAAACTACCCCAGAAAACACAATTTTCTACATATTTTTTTGTATATCTGTTCAATCAAGTGCAATACTTTAAGATCATTGTCAATTGGATTTATAATGCGATCGCTGATTACAATAGAATTTTTGAGAAAAAATTTAGCTGGGTATATCATTTATTTATTTTATAGAAAATAAACAAACGGATACCGAATAATCAGTTACCTAAAACTTGAGTAACCGATTTTCCATAAACCCATTATAATTGCAATAACTTTCATTTACAAACAAAAATAACGAATCGATTAAATTTTTCAGTACTATTCAAAGACAAAAATCCTATCAGTCTGAACTTCTAGTTCTAATTTAAAACTAAAAAAAAAATATACCATAGCAAAACAAATTTAAAAAGCATTGAATATAAAACTTTTTTTTTTTTTGTTCAAACAAAAGCGGCCGCCTTTTGAACATTTGCAAACACATTCACGGCTACAAGAGCTGAAACAAACAAGAAACACACAAAAAATTACCGTCAAAAAGTTCTGTGTCTAAATGCACATCCATCAATTTCTGACGCTTTCATCATCAGTAGAATCAAATCGGATACAGGACAATAAGATTGAGGTAAAACTAGCAGCAGTAGCAACATTTTAACTCTTTTTTTTCTTCATTTTTTTAAAGGAAAAATAAAAGAAAAAAAACAACGTCATTGTCATTCACATGTTAAAATCAAACAAAACTTGGCCAATACTCAAAAACAGTAGCAGTAGACTTTTTTTCACTACTTACTACAACAAAAGACCTAATAATAATGATGCCAATATAGAGTAGATGATGACGACTGCGACGACGACGAAGAAGAAGATGATGACGATCGTCATGGAGATGACATATAAAAATGATGATTTGCTTTTGATTTTTAGCTACTCCTGTTTTGATTTTTTTTTTCTTTCGTCTTTTCGCTTTCCAACTTATCCAACAATTGTAATCATTTTCTACTTCTTTACTTTAAGTTGTTGATGGACATTTTTTAACATTAGTGTGACATTTATTTGGTAAAGATTTGGTTTCCTTTTTTGGTTTTCCATAGATACCAAATTAAAATTTATTTGGCAATTAAAATTTTGCCGATTATTCTTCGGTATCCGTTTTTCTGGATACATTTTTTTGTATACAAGTTTACACATTTCGTGGCCGCACGGCTTTCTTGTGGGTCTGGCTTTAAAGAAGAGAATTTACTTACTTATTTCTGACCTCTTCTAGCTTTCGGTGTAGATGTAAGACAAAGGGATCGTCCATTGCTTCGATCTTGAGCTGTAGTTCTAGATGTTCTGGGATCTATACCGTTGTTTTCGAAAAAGTCATTCACGGAGTCCGACTAGGTTATTCCCCCTCTTGGACGGGTTCCAATTGGCCTCGTTTCGAAAACTTGTTTGGGAATCATAGAATCTGGCATAAGTAAGTTTTGGGATGTATGTTGAGTTGCAAGCCGCTTATTTTGTCTTCTTTGATACATCGCGCTTGTTTATAAAGTTCTTATTCAGAGTATAATAGAGACGGCTTGTTGCTGCTACTTTAGAATTTAAGACTTTATCTGGTTTGCCATGATTACCAAATAGAGGCTTTAAGAAAAGAAACTAATCAAAATAGAAGTGATTCATTTTTACGTCTCAACCCAGATGTTTTAGAAGGCGCCCCAAGTTGGGCGCCAATTTTTCAGACATGGAACATGGATCCAGCTGCTCAAAGCTGCCGGTTTATTGTTTGGAATGACCTAATTTTTGTTTGTTTCTAGTTTATATTATTTGCATTCTAAACCCTTTAGTAAGCTTGTAATTGACTGTTGTCGCTTTACGTTAGCACACATAGGCTCTGAGGTCCGTTGTGATACCGCGGGACAATAAGTGTTTTCCCCTACTAGACCCTGCCGTTCAACAAATTCGTGTTCCTCATAAAACTCCTAAGATATTAAATTTTGACAAATCAAGATAAATCGTGCAGCTTCCTAAATCCTACTGAAGCAATTCTCTGATCAGAAGGTGCCGGGCAAATGCAGATAAAGTTTTCTATAGTTTCCAAATCCTCCACATCCATGTATCTCCGGAAAAATTAATTTGAGGCACATCGTGCTTTCCGGTGTCCGGTAATTACAGCAACCGCCGTCGAAATCTCTCCTCTTGGAAGCAATACCAGCTCACTCTTGCGCTTCCGAGTAAGAGCCCAGTCACAATTGGCACCACCGACGACGAACAACATCAAAAGAGAGAGCGACGCATTAAAATTAAACGACAGACGACCGGACACATTTTATAAAGAAAATGACGCTCATATCAGTTACACATTTATTTTTTTTCTTTAGTTATCCCTTAAAAACAGTTACAAAATGTTTTTTGTTTGCAACACACACACAATATATCAACTCCAATTGGAAAATTAGCATATTTTGTTGAACATATGGCAACGCTACTTGACAGAAATTTTAAAAATATGAGAGGGTGGTGAGAGAGAACTACAAAAATAGAATAGAATCTATTCTGGCGGCAGCGTGGTCGACCACAAAGCGATTTTTTGCTTTTCATACAAAATGTATGAAAACATTTTGTGGTAACCGAATGTGGTGCCAATTGTGACTCGGCTCTAAGAGAAGGCCACATTGTCTCACACGTCGATCCATGTGCCGCTCTCTGATTAGTCTCCGTCGCGAAACAAAGCCGTATATTTTGCTTGCAAGTTTTAAAAGGCTTACCACCACATTCTAATTTCGTTGGAACCGTTGAGGTAATTTACAATCTTGCAAGCTCATCGGCTTCGCAATTCCTTGAAATGTCTCCGTGCCCTGGCACCCATATTTAAAGACTTGCGGCAGTTAAGGGCAGATCTTGTTTTCAAAAACATTGATCTTGTTTTCAAAAACAATGAATCCATGGACTTGACCGCGGCTTGACTGTCATAATAGCTCTTGACTGCGGTTGTAGGCAAGACATTTCAACTCAAATTGTCACCATTTCCTTTATTGCCAGCATATCTGCCTGGCAAACATTGCAATGATCTGGCAATCTATGAGCCAGGCTCAGCCCATGCTCTTTCAAATAGATGCCGTACAAAAATTAATAGAGGCTCCACTTGCCGAAATGTCCCTCATCCAAGGCTGCCTGGATCGTGTCATTGTGGTAAAGTGGCACTCAAAAAGGCTCATAGAAGGAGCATTGTCCACAGTTTGTGGTATTTTTATCTTCTTCAAGATCGCACTATGGTTCAAATCACTGCTTTACCATTGCAGTGTGCTATTCAGTCGAAGTGCCGACGTAGCCCCAAACTACCCAATACTTCCAACGGTCTTAGGTGATGGAGGATTTCTAAATCAGCGGTAGTACCAAGAACATCAGTGTCACACTTCGATCCCATTCTATATACCTTCGAAATAAAGACACAGTTCCCTTTTGTCTCTAAAGCAGAACCAGACAATGTTGCCATACAGCAGAATTAAACGCACCAATAGCCTCATTGTTTTCCAGGGGCTCTTTTATAGAAATAAAAAGCAAACGTTGCTTTTCTCAACCGCTCCTCAATATTACGCCTGAAATTGAACTTCCAACTTAAAAATACTCCAAGATACTTTGATTCATCTGAGAAGGCGATTTCAGTGCCTTCCGCAGAAATAGGATCAAAAGCAGGAATCGTATTTTTTTCTTGTAAATAACCACACCACTGTCTCTTGCCCATTTAGACAGATTTTTCAGAAAACCCTGAAGAATGTCCCTTAATGTTGACAGGTTGTTTCCCTTTACCGCTATTATGAAATCAAGACAACCACCTGCTTCTAGAGAGAGAGCGGCATTAAATTGAGTACCAGGTTCCACAGAAGTGCGAAAGAACACATACCTGTGGTGTGCCCCTATAGACAATTCGAGATAAAATAGACTCTCCCGATTCAGACGATATACGTCTAATGGCAAGTAAAAGTTCCACCATTAAAACTATCCCACGAATCACTCCCAGACCTGATGTTGCCCCAATTATCGAGTCTGGGATAACATTATTAAAAGCTCCCTCTATATCAAGAAAGGCCACCATAGTGTACTCCTTTACCAAAATCGATCTCTCGATTATATCAACGAGCTCATTAAAGGCTGTTTCCGTTGCTTTTTGCATGTTGCCTAGTCGAGAGCAACCCCGGATCAATCCTTATGGTATCCCTGAATTCAAGGAGAGAAGCTAGAACTTTGCGCAGCCTGGATTACTCAGAAACGTCTGCCATGCTTCCACAGAAGTTTTTTTTTTTCAAGAATCACATTTGGCAATTCTGATCATCTTTTTATATCACGTTAGTGAGAGCCTATATGAATATCAGTCCTCGTCCGTTCTTATTTATTATTAAAGAGCTTATTAAAGAGCTTTCCGCAGGATAAAAATTCTTTACGGTATTAAAAATTCCGAAATCGATAAAAAAAAAAAATAATATGATTCATTACACTGAAAAATGAAAATTTTTTGAGAAGATTAGGGAATTTGGGAAACTTCGTGATGCATTAAGGTTTATTTAGCTGGCCAAGGAGCTCCCATTGGTAAAGGTTCGTACCAGTTTATTCTTATAGCTCGTTAGTCAGGTGATTCCACAGTCTGGGTTCATAATGATCGTCCATAGATTTTGATACAAAAATTGTATCCTCTTCGTTGTACCTTCCTTAAAATTTGGAACAAGGAATTTAGGGTGGGCATGGAATTTAGGGTTGGGTTTGAGAACCGTAAATACTTGATAACTTAAAACCTATTACTCGGAGAGCCTTCGGGTATTTGGGGGTCTTGCTTTACGTATTAATCTATGCCTTTGGATTTTTTTGTTGTGACGGCAACATTTACAGAGATATTAGAATTTTAAAATTAATAGTTCTAGAGGAATTTAACCCTTAAATGCGCAGTATATCTTTAAAGATAAAACCATTAAAAAAATTCTCACATCTTTATTTTCAGTTCAAATTTAATTTTGTAAAGCAAATTTTATTTAAAATATTCAAACCATTTTTTAAAAAATATGTTGTTATGAATATTTTTAGAAATGTGTCTTAAATTGACGACGAAAGTCAAAAAATGTAAATCATGTAATTTTTGCCTAAAATTTTCAAAATCTTTTTTTTCAATAACAATAAAAAAAGGGTAATAGGATTTCGAAAATGTATAATCAAACTACATACATATAAAGATTAAACTATAAGCAGTTTGAAAAAAATATTTTTGAGTTCCTCTGTTGGCTACATTTCTGTTTATTAGGTATCCAAAATTTTTTATTTTTTTAGTTTTTCACATATAAAATCTTTAAAAAAATTATTTCGAAAAACGTAGTATGCAACAGATATTTGTTCATCATTCTGCATATAATATGTTATTTTCATCAAAATCGGCATCGTTGTGCATTTAAGGGTTAAATGGAATCGTTCATGAAGGAACATAGAACTTTCATTATGAACGATTAAACTCTAGTTCTAGAGAAATCGGTTCTGAAACATGATATACAAGTGTTTCTAAAACAGTGATACGCATTTTTGTAATTCCTATTCCCGCGGGAATAGGCGCTGCTTGTGCGCTGTCAACACACATACACTATAAAATTCTGTTGCTTAAGCAAATTTGTTGACTTTTCGCTTGCTACTACCCACACAAGCATAAATGTTATAGTATGTGTCTGCGTATCGCTGTTCTAAAACAACAAGAGAATAATTTCCACCCTATTACGCATTTAAATTGTTCTGCTAGCGGTCAGGATCAAATAGTTTTTGCTGCTGCTACTTTGAATCAGAAAAATATGCTTAACTTTTAACTGGACATTCTTTAATACGCAACAAACCTTAAAACACTCTTGAAGAAAACGTTGTTTGCTCCCTCATTTGCGTTGGAGTTTTTTTTTTTTTGTTATTGTTGCTATTTTCTGTTTTTTTAAGGTCGTTTTGGTCGATACTGTCGCATAATATTGACATCTTTTCGTCAAATCATTCATTTTACCGCATTCAAACGTGCATAAATAAGTTGATTTTGTTTTGGTTAAAAACATTTTATGCATGAAAATGTTGTTTGACCGAAAAATTTAAATCACAAACTTTGAACATAATAATAAGGATACACAAATGCCGCATGATTTTTAAATGAGACGATAAAAAGAGTTGCCATTCCTTGTAAGTAAAAGAAAGTTTACAGATTTTAAGTTTGAAATAAATTACGGAGTCTGAATTTTTTCTGCTGATTTATTATATTATTTTTCGAGAATTAGCAAAAAAAACACAATATTTAAACTACCTATTGATGCAATGCAATGCATTAATTTGGTAAATATATATGTATATGTACTTTATGGGGTCCCCGACCGATATTCGTATGCGTTACAAGCGGAATGAAAAAGTTAGTATACCCCCATACTGTGGTTGGAAGGTATAAAAATAAAGCGCTTCGCCGCTAGATTTGAAGCTCTACGAAGTTCCGAACGTAAAAAGGATGCAGAAATTATGTTATGATCCGAGTTTCCGGGAGGCGCAAGAAGCCAAACTATATGAGGACGATCTTTTCTAACCACCTTATGTTTTTATGTTGGCAACCCTTTTTCTTCTTTGACCATTCCCTCAATTGCTTCATATAAATCTTAGACATGATGGTAACTCATTCACTTTTTTTTTTTGCTTGGCTTCTTCTGCTGCTACTGAAACTTTAGATGATTTCTTTTGATGAAATGCCAATTCTTTGAGCCAATGATGTTAATGTGTTCTTAATGCTAATACTACAATGCTACTGTATTTCGCGTTCAAAGACCAAAACATCAACAAAAAACAACTATAATATATTTATGTGTTTCAGACGGCAAATTTGAATAGTATTGTCAACCGAATCCAAAAAAAAAAAAACAACAGAGCCTAAAGAATTTAAAACTGTCTGCCATAGTTTTTATAAATAGTTTTGAACTTATTTGAAATGAAATTCTAAAATGCTGCAAAATTCAGTGTTTTTAGATTTTAAAACAATTATTTTTTTTGGCCAAAGTCTAAGGAATTCAATGCCGTTATTTTTGCCAAATAAATAAGCATGGGAAAGAAGTTGAAGAATAAAGATTTTTCGAAAAGGCAAATATTTGTTCATATTCTTGCTTTTAAGGGTTGTCTCTATAATAAAATCATAAATTCTAAACATGTTGCCAAACAAATATATTTTATATTTTTCTTTTTTTTTTTCATTTTTGTAAATATTATTCTTAATAGACAAAGTCATTAAGGAGCAAAAAGTAGCAACAGAAAAAGTTATAATTAGTATTAAGGGTTGTGTATATTGAAGTTTTTCTTGCTCGGGATACATATGAAGAGTGTATATTGTAAAACTAACTGGCCATTGTTGGACTCATTAAAATGATAAAATGTTATTGTAACAGTTTGGAATAATTAAATATTAAAACATGCAGAAAAAAATTATAAGTTAAACAAAAAGATAGATGGATTTTTTTTTTGCAAGAGGGTAAATAAATATTTCAAAATTTTGCTTATAAATTTGGAAATTAGAAATGTGATACTTAACACTTTAGTTTTAAAAGAACAATTTTCAAGAGTTCTGAAAACACCCTGGATTATTGAGACTGTAACTGTCAATGTAGTGTGATCCTGTTTGCGTTGCCTGAAAGTATTTTGGGAATAAGACGCTCTTAGTGAGTCTCTCTCAAACCACACTTGAATACTTCAGTGTTTAATAGACAGTGATTAAAGTTGCAGACTAGTTGCTGTTAAATAACTTGACTATAACTCCAGTCCTAACTACCCTTACTACAGTCAACATATAATTCTACAGTCAAGCTGCGATTATAACATTTAAATCCAAGCTCTTGAAACTTGTATACTCTGCAATGACTTTTTGGTATGTGAAAAATGTCTGTGGGTCTCGTCAAGTTTCATTTTAAGAAGCTATATCAAAAAATAGTCTTCGTTTAATATTCAAGCCAAAGACTTGGTTCCAAAAACTAATAAACGTTTCTGAAAATAAAGACATTCATGAATCGCAAGACGTTAGTTCTGAATAGGGTCAATAATTATAAAATATTTCAATAAAATTATGAAATTTTTCATAAATACAATAAATAAAATTTCATAAAATTGTATAAAACTCTTCATAAATATTATGAAATGTTTCATAAATAATATGCACCATTTCCATAGATTTAATTATTATTTTTTTTTATTTTGAGGATGTTTATTCTGGCTCGAGGTCATTATTTTCTTTACTTATTAAAACCCTCAGAGCATTATTTTCATGAAAATTATTTTTTTTTTGTTTTAAATTTATTTATGTTGGTCATTTTTGCAAGACTTATCGTCATTTTTGCAAGACTTAATTTACAGTTTTTTTTGCGCAATTGAAATTACAAGGAATTCTCGTGAATTTACTAGATGTTTTTTGTAAAATTATTTTGGAAATTTGTAAAATTACAAAAAAAAATTGTAAAATTCCAAAAAAAAATGTAAAATTCTAAAAAAAAATGTAAAATTCGATCCAAATTTGTTTGTTAAAATACAAGGAAAACCTTCAAATATTGGTAAAATAGGATTACGAGACTTTTCCTAGTAATTTGACAAGGTTTTTTTTTTTGTGTGTACCATACCAAACTTTTCGAAGCATCGACGAGTCTTTACGTTAACGAAACAGTCGTTTATGTGCCTTATCAAAAGATTGACTTTAAATCGATCAAGGATCAAGAATTTGTATACTCTGTGGGGTCCAGACCGGTCCTTTACCCATAACCACTTATTAGAAGGTTGAAAAAGAGGAATACTGATTATTTCCATTACATTTTCGTTCATAACTTTTGAACCGCTAAACCGATTCAGCTCAAACGCTCCCAACGATGCTCGATTTCGATTCTTCGACCAGACTCTATGAGTAATTCGGTGACATAACATAATCCCCACGAACATAATCCCCATATCCGTTATGGGGATTATGACCAAATTCATTTCGGTCATATTCCCCATAATGGTAGTGGGGACTATGACCGAAAATTATTTGGACATAATCCCAATAAAAACCGGACATAATTCTCAGATTTATGGGGATAATGACCACGTAACAAATGGCCATAATCCCTTTTATGGGGATTATGTCTTCTATACTAGGTGGTCATAATCACCAAAATAAAAATAATTTTTTTTTACTTAAGTTTTTCTGCGTAGCCGGCCTTCGGCCGGGCTTAGGGATTAAAAACTCCATGCATTAAACCCACCCTCTCTGCAGAAAACGGCGATTATGACCAAAATTGCTTTGGACTTACTCCCCATAATGTGAGTGGGGGTTATGACCGAAAAAAGTTCGGTCGTAATCACAACAAGGAACGGACATAACCCCCATTGGGATTGTGACCGTTTTGGAAACGGTCATAGACCCCACAACTATTATGGGAATTATGACCGAAATGTATTTGGTCATAAGCCCCATTTCCGTTGTCCGTGGGGATTATGGCCTGTCACCGTGTAATTCACTAACATACTGCTGACTCTCTCTTTATAAAATTGCGGACATCTTTATACAATTTTTTAAAATGTCCCCAATGACATGTCAGCAGTTGGTCAGCGGTTGTTCAAAGGAATTATTGTTAGCCACTGATACTGGTGGGCACTGCTGACATGTCATTGGGGACATTTGGAAAAATTGTATGAAGATGTCACCAATTTTATAAAGGAAGAGTCAGTGGTATGTCAGCGGTGATTTTGCGATATAATGTAAGAAACAAAGAAGTTGAAAGAAGGGATGAGGTAGGGTTGAGATTGCAAGAAATAGAATTGTAGTTAAAATTTATTATGTAGAAACAAGACAAACCGACATTTAAAATCCTGCTGATGATGACACTAACTGGAGTGTTTGAAATCGGTATGGGAACACCAGAAATGTCTATAATTTTTAGAAATTAAAATTTTCTTCTGCATTTTTTCAACTTGAACCCTTATGTCTTTCAATTTGATTTAGCAAATTTTCAGCAGATTTTTCTGCTAAAATTTATATCTTTTTACTAAATTCTTTGTCATTTAGTTATACAAAATAACAGAAACTTTACTGCGTTTTACTGATTCTGTTTGCTGAATTTTAAAATATTTTTGAACATATTTTTAGCAAATTTTTTTTAAATTATACAGAAATAGTTCTACGTATTGAGAGCTACAAAAATGCTTTTGGACTTTTTGTTGTGTTGGCAATATTTACCGAGATATAAGAATTTTAAAATTTTCGGAAATGCTAACTTTTTTGGATCCAAAGTAAGGGCCCATTAGGGTCCACACATGTGAAGAGGACCGGCCTCCAATTTGCTCTATCTGGCTTAGTTTCTGAGATAGCGCCATTTTAAGTTTTCTTAAAAAAAAAATACAATTTATTTTTGCTAATATTAGGTGTGTTCCAGAACTTTCCGGGTAAAGTTCGGTAAAATGAGAGAAAATCAAAAAACCTCTCACGATACCACAAAAATGCACAAAAGTACTGGAACGCTAAAAACCACATTTCAAGCCCAAAATAATAGAAAATGTAAACAAACAAATAACGCTAAAATATTTTCGTAAGAAAAATTACTTTAAACAAGAAAAAAAAATTGTAAAAGTTTATTTTAATAACAAATTATCTTTTTTTGTATTTATTTTATTTAAATTTCCAATTTAGCTTCACAAAAAAAATCAGCTGTTTTTTTTAACATCTGACTGTTACCAATTTACCCGAAAAAAAAAGTGCGGGTAAGTTCGGTAAAATGAGAAAGTAATTTATTCTCTCAAAAACTCTCTCATTTACCCAATTTTTGCGTACGGGAACGCTTTTCGGGCTGGTTTGGGTACCCGCGGGTACCCGCGGTAACGTTCTGGAACACACCTATTAGCAAAAAAGCTTGAATAAATTTGGTCAACTCAATTTTAAATTTAGCAAAAAAAATTAATTCACATTTTATTTAAAATTGCTAATGCGCTAAATGAAGTTTACAGATATTTTTGCTAACATGCTAATCCCAACTAAAAATTTACTAAAAGTTAGTAAATTTACTAATGTGTTATTTTGAGTGAAGATGACTAAAAAAACATTCACAAAAATTAGAAAAAGTAAGCCAAAATAAAATGCAAAATATGACCTAAAAATATGCATTTAAAGCAAAATATGCAAAAATAAGCATATTCGGAAAAATATGCAAAACTATGCACTAACGAATCAATGTCATTTTAAAGCAAATTCTCTGTTTCGCAAAAGACTAATTGGAAAAATCATGCATTTGTATTAAAGCCCTCTCCTTGCTTATTAATATCAGTTATCTTCTCTCATCTCTGAAAACCCTTAATCTGAATTAATTTAAGCATAACTTTATTAATTAAATAATTATATATAAATTTATCTAACAACCATCAAAACACCTACTAAAGTAATATTTTTTTTTTTTTATAAAATTCCATAACAATTAATTTACTTTATAGATGATGAGTTAATAATGATAGCCACCCCTTGCAGTATAAACTAGTGCTGTTGCTTCTAAAAAAACTTTTAAACATTGTCAAAGATCTAAACAATTTCAAACGATGACTATAAATATAAATTATTAAAACACGTTCTTAAAAAGCTGTTTTTTTCATTACAATTCAACCCAACCAAACGACACTTAATGAATATTGATAAATGGGGCGTTAAAAGAGGCGTTTTCAACCACAAATAATCAAAACCAAAAAAAAGAACAACAAACAAATAATTTACTACATAAAAACTTAAAACAACTAAACACCTTCTAAGACAAAAACAACAAAGACGACTACGATATATAATAAAAATACTATGACAATTCTATTAGAAGTTTTTAAACCCCACCTCATAAATTTCAAATATATAGTAACAGACGCACACAGTGCCATAAGGCAGAGGTTCTCAGAACACTTACTTCTGAAGAAAATTATTTCTTACATAAACTCCAGATAAAACTAATGAAACAGGATTCTTTATAGCTTTCATAAAGCCCGACTTAAAGACTGTTGTACAAATTAGGGATAGAAAGTTAGTGTTTCGAAATGTTTCTAAAGATTCACTGAAAAAAAATTACTTTTTCAAATACCACGGTGCTAACAACTATGTATAAAAAAGTGTTTTTGGTGACATATAACAGGGACTAATATTTATTCTGCACGAAAATGCTTTTGATAAAAAAAAGTACCTAAATAGCCTTTTTTGTAAAAGGTATTAAAAAAGTTATTTTTATAAAAAAAAAAAATAAAGAAGAACTCTTTACAAAAAAAAAAATACAAAGTAATACTTTTTACAAAAATATAAAAATCGTGTCTGTCATGACTTCAGAACGTTTTCAATTAGAGCTAAAATTTTCGAATCACATAAAAAAAGATTTGGTGTTTCCAAATCACATATTTCTTAATTATATGTTCGAAAAATTTTACTAAGATATGCTAGATGCGAAACACGGGCTTTTGTTTAAAAATAAATAAAATTAAATAAAATAAATAAATAAAAAAGTTTTGCACAATTTTTAAACAAAAATATATATTATTATTATTATTATTGTTCTTTATTTCATCATAAATTCAATTTTACAATTTGAAATATTAAAAACTAGAACATACGACTTTGACATAATGTCGTCAGTCGGATAGAGTGTATAGTAATAAATATTTGTATTTTGTGTAACAATTAGTAATTAAATTCATATATAAGTTCCTTTCTGTAACCTAACGCATCTATAATGTAACGAGATAATTCTTTTAAATATGTCTTAGCATTATTTAGTAAATTAATTAAATCAGTTTCTGTGAGGATATATTTTTTAAAATATCGATGTCTTATATGTCGAAAAATTGGGCATTTGGCTATAAAATGAAGAATGTTTTCCGTTTCATTAAGATTACATAATGAACACATACGCGATCTTTGTTCTTGAAATCTTGTCCCATTCAGCTCTATAAGATCACATCTGGCTTTAAAAATATAGCTTATTGCAGTTATATCATTTGTAACTTCAAAATAATTTTGTTGCTCTTGAAAATAAAGCTTGGAGTAAAAACGGCTGGTTTCAGATGCTTTGATTATGTATTGGTTCATTTCTTTAATTTTTAACCCGGTTATGATGTCGATCCTTAATTGCTCCCAATGTTCTCTCGTTGTGCATTCCGAAATTCTCATGGTATTTACCTCTATTGCCATTGTATCAATATAACTATACCAATATGTTTTATTTTTAATTATTAACTTCGTTAGTTGATTTGGTAGGCGGTCAGTTTTAAATTCAAACAGTGTTTTAATAATATACCGAATGTGCAAATCCAGAGTATAAATGTAGTTGTTTTCCATACCTGTTTCTAGCATAAGAACGTATGTTGGTGTAAATGGCGGAAGTTTTAAAACCTTTTTTAGAAAATATCGTTGGAGTTTGTCTACTTCATCAAATAGATGAAACCCCCATACTTGGGCTGCGTACGACTGAATTGCACGGCATACTGATTTGAAAAGATTCCATTTAGCATTTAAACCAATTTCCTTTTTAGCCAGAAACTCTCTCCAAGTTGCGTTAATACTATTTTTTGCCGATAAATTTCTACTCTCCAAATGTTTTTGAAATGACATTTTAGGAGATAATGTTACTCCTAGGTATGTGTTCTCATTTTTGATCTTTACTGGCTCTCCTTTGAATAACCACTTTTCTTTTTTTGAAATTCTTCCTCCCTTTCTAAATATCATCATTTCTGATTTATTCAGATTTACTTCAAGGTTCCACATTTCGCAGTATTTCTACAGTCTGTGAACCATATCTTGCATAACAGCAATATCATCCGCTAATATCACGATGTCATCTGCGTACATTAACAATCTAATATTTGTGGACTCTATATTTATTCCTCCTTTCAAATATGAATGCAGGTCATTTAAATATATTGAAAAAAGTGTTGGGGATAACAAACATCCTTGCTTTACACCGGATCTAGTTTCGAATTCCTCCGATAATTCTTCTCCATTCCAGACAGTAAATTTTGTTTGGTTGTATATACTTTCAATCATATGTACTACTTTTGTTGACAATCCAGTCGTGTGAAGTTTATATATTAAAGATTTTCGCGAGACTTTGTCGAAGGCCGCTTTGAAATCGACAAAAAACGCGTACAGTTTTTTGTTTTCTTTGTATTTGAGGTGAGCAATAGCTGTTAAATTATATAAGTTGTCGACTGTGGAGTATCCTTCTCTAAATCCTGCTTGGTATTCTGTTATGATATTGTGCTCTTTTAACCACCAATTTATTCTCGTATTTAGTATACCCATAAAAATTTTGGCAATTGTGTTCATAAATGATATTCCACGATAATTACTTGCAATATCTTTGTCTCCTTTTTTAAAAATTGGAAAAATTATACTTGTTGTGAATTTGTCATCTAATTTTGCCGATTCGAATATAATGTTAAATGAATTCGCCAACTCTTCAATGAATATTTCAGATGCGTTTTTAAAGAATTCATAACTGATACGATCCATTCCAGGGGCCTTGTTATAAAATATATATTTAACACCAATTTATCATTGAATTTCTCATTAAATAATATATATTCACGAATATGAGTTGAATAAATTACTCTTATGTACCTTAAACTCAACAATGTTTCGCATCTTGATAATTCTATGAACATATCGTCGGTGCGCCGACCAGAACACCTATGTGTAATTTTTTTATTTTTTTTTATTGGCCCATTAGGAAGCCTATCAGGTAATGCATTTATCCCCCAGAGCGTTTCCCGTTATCTCAAATGGTTTCAAAGTTAGCTTAAACTCCTATGTGTTACCTATAATAGAAATTCTCCGGCAAAAACACTTATGTGTTATTAGTACACATAACTGTTTTTGATTTAAACGTAAAAACATTGCGTCTGCCTTTGGTTTTTTTATAAATTGATATTTTAAAAGTTTTCTGAACATTTTTTTGTAATATTCCGAAACTTTATTGCATAACACTGTGCAACACGATTTAAAAAAAAATAATTTCCAAATTTTTTTTGAAATACGTTTTGAACAAGCTAAAAAAAGTATAAAGTATAATTCTGAGGTAAATAATAACAAAAGATGTCCTTAGTGAAATTTTAATGCGGTTCGTTTCTAAGAACATACATTTACATACATTAACCCTGTGTGTCCCATTTTTACGTGTCGTTTTGGTACTTTTTTTAAATATCCTCGTTGAACGCCATTAAAACGTGCGGTTAAAGGATTAAAATGTTCTACAAAAAAATTAGTTTTACATCAATTTTTACTAGGGGTTGTCACAGGTCAAAATTTTGTGCGAAAAGTGCAAAATGCTTAAATAAATTTAATTGTAAATTATCACAAACTGTTAAATTGTTTTTCACCAAAGTCGTGTAAAATAAGTAAAAAAAAAATATAAATCTTTGTCTGAGCTAAATGATGATGTCTTCAGTGAAATTTGATGGCGGTTCTTTTCTTGGAGCACATTATCTTCCATTGTTGGGAGTAATCTTGGTCCTTTTGCCAAATACCCTCATAGAACTTCACTTAAACGTGCGTTAAAAGGGTTAAAATGTTCTACAAAAAAGTTTTGCAGCAAATTTTACTAGAGGTTCTCAAAGGCCAAAAGTTCGTGCGAAAAGTGCTTAAAAAAGTAAAATTGTAAAGTATCTTGGTAAGACACAATTTAACAAATTATGATAATTTAAAATTTTCCTTTTTTAAACCTTTTGCTTACATCGCACGAACTTTTGGCCTTTGACAACCCCTAGTAAAATTTGATGCAGAAAATGTTTGTAAAATTGTTTAACCCTTTATACGTATGCCTTAGTAGTGGACTATGATGATATTTAAAAAAAGCACCAAAATGAGGATAAAGGGTTAACATGTTCTAAGAAAAGAACCGCCATCAATTTTCACTGAATTATCTCTTAACTTTATTTAGCTCAAAAGCAGATTTATATTTTTTTTCGACTTATTTCACTCGACTTTTGCAAAAAAAAAGTTTAACAGTATTTGATAATTTACAATTTTACTTTTTTAACCATTTTGCACTTTGCAGGAACTTTTGGACTTTGACAGCCCCTAGTAAAATTTGATGCAGAAAATCTTTGTAGAAAATTTTAACCCGTTAATGTACGTTTTTGTGGTGTAGGTGGTGTTGTATGAGGATATTTAAAAAAAGAACAAAAATGACCCCTAAAAATGGCAGATAGAGGGTTAATATGTTCTACGAAAAGATTCGCCATTTCATTTCACTGAAGATACATTTTGCCATTTTTTGCATCAGAATTATATTTAATACTTTTTTTGACTTATTACTTATTATTATTTT
Source organism: Pegoplata infirma (assembly GCA_963921195.1). NCBI lineage: Eukaryota > Metazoa > Arthropoda > Insecta > Diptera > Anthomyiidae > Pegoplata > Pegoplata infirma. The sequence goes on from OY992537.1 coordinate 26,768,458, forward strand.
GGTTTTCCTGACAATCACTTTCTGCATTGGTAAAGTTTTTCCGTCTCTTTGTGATAACAAAATTCACATCAGAAGTTTTCAGCCTTGCAAAGTACGAAATGAAAAACTTTTTACAACAAACACATGGGATGAAAAAAACACCAAAATAATTTTACGTGTGTTTTTTGTAGTAAATGTTGCAATTCGCACATTGCAAGGATAAAAATTCTAACGTGAATACCATCAATATTTCGCTACAAGTCCATGCGGATATATAACTTGCAAAATTTTTACTTTTGAACAACAAATAAAAATTTATTTAAAATAAATTTAAGAACAAAAACACCTATGTGTATTATATATTTTTTATAAACATGTAAAAAGTCCGAAACAAAATCACCTATGTGTAGTTTTTTGTTAAAATCTTGTACCACTTCAGATTAAAAAAAGATTTTGTATGGTTTTCAACGCGTAATATTTTTAAATGGGTTTAGGAAAAATAAAAAAAATTTACTTTAAAAAAATGTTGCGAATTGGCAAAATAAAACGGTTTTTTTGCTCTCCTGAACAATTCATAAAAAACACATAGGTGTTCTGGTCGGCGCACCGACGATATGGTAATAAACCCCAGTTGTAAAATGTAGTACTTTTCAATAGTAATAATAACTGGCAACACCATGGATTGGCATCACCATTTATCGAAAATTTTTCGAAGATAAACAACGCCATGTTGAATTTTGTAAAATTTTATAATTAATTTATTTTTACAATTTTTAAGTATTTTAAGTGAGTTAAACTAAAAGTGTTGTGCATTAAAAAATATAAAATTTTGTGCTCTTTCTTTTGAAAGTATTTCTCAGCCGGGAAAACGTGTAGTTATTGAAATATGTGATTTTTTTAATTTGTATACTTTTGTTGTTGTTTTTGCACAACTTCCGAACAAAATTTTGATAAATTATGGAGTGTTTTTAAAATAATTTTTACATATATTTAGTCTTAACAAAATGTTGATTTTTTAATGAAAATAAAAAGAATATATATCAAATTATAAATTAAACATGGGTTTTTTTATTTTTAAGTTAATATTTATAGGGGAAAAAGTCCATTCTAATTACTTTCAGTTAGCTTTTTGCACACGAAAGTAAAACGAAAAAAAATTCGGAAGTGAAACCCAGGACACCAAAATATTCGGAAGTGTTTCACTTTCACGTGGATGTGAAAGTCATGACAGACACGAATATATAATTTTTTTAAAAGTACTAAAGTGACCTTTTTTTAACAAGTAACAAAGTAGTATTTTAAAAAAAGGGCAAAACTAGTACTTTTTAGTTCGATTTTGTTTTTTGTCAAAGAGCACTTTTTGGTACTTTTTTTTTAAAAAAGTACTAGTTTGTTGCTTTTTAAAAAAGTACTAGTTTGGTGCTTTTTAAAAAAGTACTATTTTAGTACTTTTTTGGAAAATTTTGTACTTTATTTAAAAAGTACCTTTTGGATTTTTATAAAAAAGGTACCAAAATAGTTTTTTTAATATAAACAAGTGAGAGGGTTACATTCGGCTGTGCCGAATCTTTTATACCCTCCAAAATGTAAAAAAACTCTATATGAAAAAAATCCAGGGGCGTCTTTTTTTGGGGGGGGGGGGTTGTGGGAGACGTTAGGGGGCACCTTCCCCCTGCGATTTTTAACTTATTCTGAGATAAGAATGTTGCATTTGCTCAGCAAAAGTACAAAAAACCCTGCAAAAAATGCGTTTTTTCTTGGGTTGGTTTAGTTCTCCAAGGGGGAACTTTTTTCTCCTTGGTCCGATTTTGCCCATTTCCGAACTTAACCTGCCTAGGAATATAAGACATATTCGTGCCAAACTTCTGAAGTCTAGCTCGTTTAGATTGGACTGAATCGTGTCTTCTACAGACGGACAGACGGACGGACGGACGGACGGACATTGCTAGAATGTCTTAGAATCGATCACTGATCAATAATATATATACTTTATGGGGTCCTAGACCGATATTTCGATGCGTTACACACGGAATGACAAAGTGAGTATACCCCCATACTGTGGTTGGAGGGTATAAAAAGAACCAACATATTACTTTTAATAAAAAAAGGTACCAAAGTAGTACTTTTTATAAAAATGTGAAATTAAATATTTTTTGAATGTATCAAAGTAGTACTTTTTATAGAAAAAGTACCAAACTAGTACTTAAAAAAAAAATAGTGCTTTTTATAAATATCCAAAAGTAAAAAACAAAAGTAAAGTACCCAAAAAGTACTTTTTATAAATAAGTTCTAAAATATTACTTTTTACGAAAACGTACCAAAAAGTACCTTTTGTAAATAAGTACCAAAAATGTTTTGTAAAAAAAATACCAAAATTGTACTCCTTGGTAAATTTTTGTAAATATTGCTGTACTTTTTCATAAAAGTACTATTTTGGTACAATTTACTTAAAGTAATTTTTTGTAATTTTTTTATGAAAAGTACTATTTCAGTGGTTTTTTTTATAAAAATATCTATATAGGCATTTTTTTATAAAAAATTTTATTTTGGTACTTTTTGTTGTTTTTTTTTTTGTAAAAAGTACTGTTATGGACCTTTCAACAAATGTGTTGTTTTTCGCTTTTGATAAAAAGTACTATATTGGAACTTTTTTTTTATTACGTACTATTTTTGGTACTTTAAATTTTAATATTTTCGTACTTAAAAAACACACACATACAAAAATTACCAAAATTGTTTTTTTTTTAATAAATTCCAAAAAAGTGCTTTTTGTAAAAAATAACCAAAATATTGGTTTATTGTGATAAAGTTGTTTTTGTTAATAAGAACCAAACAAGTACTTTTTTAAAAGAGTATAAAAATATACCAAGAAGCACTACTTTGGCTCTTTTTTATAAAAAATACTTTTTCGGTACTTTTTTACAAAATTTACTATGTGATTCTTTTTAATAAAGAGTACTCTTGTACACTTGCTAGTGATTTTGGTGTCATATTACAAGCAGTCATTTAAATTCTGCAAGAAAATGCTTTTGATACAAAAGTACCGTTTTGGTAAAAGGTACCAAAACAGTACTTTTTATAAAAAGTACAGAAAAAGCCCTTTTTATTTATAAGTACCAGAAAAGTACTTTTTATCAATAAGTACCAAAAAGTAGGTTTTTATAAAAAGAGAACCAAAAAAGTACCTTTTTAAAATAAGTACCAAAAAAATGCTTTTTATAAAAAAGTACTAAAATTTTACAATTATTACTATATTGGTTATTTTTTATGAAAAGCTTTATTTTATAACTTGTTCAAAAAAAAATCAATTTTGGTACTTTTTTATAGTTATTTTTTAAAGTAAAAATATTACAATTTATAAAAAAGTACCAAAAATAGTACATTATGTAAAAAGTACCAATATTAATTAGTATCAATAAGTAACAAAAAGTGTTTTTTTTATTAAAAGAACCAAAAGTATACCTTTTGCAAATAGTACCAAAAAATGCTTTTATAAAAAAGTACAAAACTTTTACTTTTTAGAATTTTTTCTAAAAGTACTATTGCTGTTATTTTTCTTAAAAGTACATTTTTGGTACCATGTATAAAAAGTACAATTTTGTTACTTTTTTATAAAATGTACTATTTTTGTCCTTCTAATAAAAATAACGATTTGGTACTTTTTAATAAACAGTACTATTTTTGTGCTTTTTTATAAAAAGTAATATTTTGGTACTTTTTTAGTATTTTTTTTGCAAAAATTTTTATTATGGATTTTTTTATAAAATGTACTTTTTTGCATTTTTTTCTAAAAAATAATATATTGGTACTTTTTTTTATAAAGTTCTATTTTTGGTAATTTATTATAAATTGTACTATTTTGGTACTTTTTTTTTTAAAGCAAATATAAAATATAATCTTTTTATCAAAATAAATAAACTAGTACTTTTTGTTAATAAGTACTTACAAAATTACTTTTTATAAAAAAGTAGCAAAATAGTACTTTTTATGAAAAAGTATTAAGAAGCACTTTTTATAAAATAGTAGCAAAATAGTACTTTTAAGGAAAAAGGATCAGAAGCACTATTTGGTACTTTTTTTTATAAAAAGTACTTTTTGATACTTTTTTACAAAAAGTGATATTTTGATACTTTTTATAAACTGAACTGTTCTGGAATTTGTTTATAAAAACTTCTATTTTTTGAAGTACTATTTTGGTGCTTTTCTTAAAAAGTAATATTTTTGTACTTTTCATAAAAAGTACTATTTTGGTACTTTTCTCAGAAAGTATTATTTTGCTTCCTTCTTAACAAAGTACTTTATTATTTTCGTGCTTTTTTATAAAAAAAATACGATTTTTGTCCTTTTTTATAAAAAGCACTATAACGGTTCTTTTTTTTATGCCCTCCACTTAGTGATAGAGGGTATATAACATAAGTGTTATAAGTTTGTCATTCCGTTTGTAACTCATCGAAATATCGGTCTGGGACCCCATAAAGTATATATATTATTGATCAGTGATCGATTCTAAGACATTCTAGCGATGTCCGTCTGTCTGTGGAAATGGTGATCACGGCCAAAATATTACACGGAGATGACTGAAACTTAACATATTTATTGGAAGTTCTCCCGAGAAGTTTGTTATTGCATTTGAGCGATATCGGTTCAAAAGTTATGAACGAAAATGTAAGAACACCTAAACAATTTTAGTACATTCAACATAACCTAAAAATACAAAATGATTTAATTCGGATGCTGGTTGACATATATGGACATAATTGAACACAAAATTGTATTTAAACAAGTTCGAACATATTTTTTGACAAAAAAATAAAAAAATCGCCGATTTTTTTCACCAAAATTTTTTTTCCCTGAAATTATTTTTCAACAAAATTTTTTTTTTAAAAAGTAATTTCCTTTTAAAAAAAGTTTTTCCAATATTTTTTTTCAAATGGTGGAGGGTATAACTTCATTCGGCAAGGCAGAATTTAATTTTTTAATTGTTTTATTATAAATTTGATTTAATAAGATTTGTTTTATTAATAACGGTTTTATTAAAAAGTATTAGTGCCCCCGACTTAAGAAACTCTGCCAATAAAGATTTAAAAAAAAAGATCTATCTAAACTGTAATAGATCTTTTTCTTGAAAACAAACTCAGAACATGTTGAAAAAATAATTGCTGTTTGTTATTAAGTTTTAGTTTCAGCAGTAACAATTTAATATTTCATTTAAGCTTTAGCAGCTACAAAGTATGAATTGCTGCCTCTATGGTTTAAGTATGTATTTATGTTTAAGACCAAATTGGTAGGCTGCAACCTCTGGGTGTTTTTCTACAGGTGACCGCTAAAAATGTACAGCAGCAGCTAAACACAAAAAAAAAATGAGAAGCTGTCAGTCAGTCATAATATTAAACGACAGTTAATTGAATTGACAAATGTCCTATCGTCAATGTACTAAGTATTAGTTAAAGAAGTTTAGTTTTATGTAGTTTAAGTATTTTTTACGTGGCGAGTTTATATTTTACTCTCATAGTTTATTAATTAAGTTGAGAAAATATTTTTGCAGTTTCTATTAAAACTTATAGTGGCAGTTTAAACTTTTTTTTTACGTTTGGTATGTGCTCTTGGCCATAAAATGTCATATGTGAATTTATGAAATTGATATAACAATTGTCTGCAATTATGTTAAGACAGATTGGCAGTTAGAAATTTAGAGAATTTTTTAAATGTCATTTTTTTTTGTTGCACATCTTCAAATAGTTTTTTAAAAAGTATTTATGAATTTTTATTAGAATTTATGAAATTTTTTTGACAGCTTTAGAAGATGGGAAGATATTTTATAATTACACAGAAAAAAAACGAATTCTTATATTGACCCCCATATTTCTGAATACAATTATTTTTTTCACTGAAAATACTCCTATACGGAAATTTGTTATATCAAGAAACGTCCGTAAATTTTGATTGTTCAAAAAAGAATTTGTTTTTTCAACAAAGAAATTCAACAAACACAAACACAATTTGTAGATCTGACAAAAGTCAAAAATCTTAGTTTTTTTTTTTTTCAACAAAGAAATTCAACAAACATTTGTTTGTTCTGACAAATGATTTTTGTCAGAACAAATGATTTTTTTATTTGTTTTAAGTAATTTTAACAAACACAAACACTATTTGTTGATATGATAAAAAAATTTTGAAATAAAATTACTTGACTGAGTTTGTTGAAAACAAAATCGAAGTTTTGTATTATGGACAAACAGGCGGCCGGTTTTACTAAATGTTTAGTTGATATCATGTTTAGTTGATTTACAATTGATGTTTGTTGATTTAAATTTGACGATTTTATTTTCTGTGATTATTTGAAACAGAAAATTTTATGGGTTGTTTAATCAATTGTGATGATTATATTTCATAATATTAATTAAAAATTACATCAATGTAATATAATATATTAGAAACTAGCAGGCCCGCCCGGAACTTCGCTACCGGTAATAGTAAATACTGGATTAAAGAAGGATCAGGATTAGAGTCTCCATTTCTAAAATTCTCGCCTACAGAATTCTTTTTTAATTTATTTTTTATCGTTGAAGTCTTTCATAAAAACTATTTAGAACAAACACTAAAATTAAAACAGCCCCGTTTAGCTTGGAATCATGTTCTTTTTGGTAAATAATATTTTTGAAAATTTTCGTAACCTTATATCGTAATTGTTGAAACCATTTCATTCCCGGTTTCACTTCATGTCGTTCCCCGTTCTCTTCCATTTCGTTTCCTTTTCTATTCATTTGTTCCCCACTTTATTCCATTTTGTTCTGAATTCCAATTCATTTCGTTCCATGTACACAGAAAAAAATATTGAGAAAAACAATTTGAGTAATCACTTGTTTAAATTTTTAAATAAGATTTGAGTAACTATTTAATTGACACAATTAAAAATTTACTCAAAAACTTAAAAAAAAATTTGAGTAAATAATTTAATACAAAATTTAATAATTTTTTTATTTTTTTTTATTCTCTTCGTTTTTTGAATTCTCGTTTAGTTTATAGTTTTTTGTGTATGTATATGAAAGTTTGAAATCATCTTTATGAAATTTTCCAATGTCTTCAAGACATAAATATATTTGGTAAAGTTTGAAAAAACATTTTTTTCGAAAAAAAAATGTGAAACTTTTTTAAACTTTTAAAAAAAATAAATTGATAAATTTTGAGTAAATTTTTACTTGACACCATTAAAAAGTTACTTAAAAAATTGAAAAATTTTTAATTAAATTTTTAATAGTATCCATTAAAACTTTTTAGTAAGCATTTAATAATTTTTTATTAAAAATTTACTCAATACTATTAAATCGTTTACTGGTGCAAAATTGAGTAATTTTTTACTCAATAGTATTAAAAATTTACTCAAATTTATTTTTTATTTTTTTCTGTGTAGGCTTCTTTAAAAAAAAAAAAAAGTACCACATTACAATAATTTACCCTTATCCCCATTAAAATCTAAATTTCCAGAAGGTACTTTTTCAGAATGATTTTTTGGGCTGGAGGATCCAATATTTCAACTTTTTATGACCAACTTTTCAGGAGATAGAAAAAGTTACAAAGTTCACTACTTTGCACGTATTTGCTGCAGTAAAATAGGAATTCCCAAAAATGACATTTTCCTGAATGTTTTGAAATTGGATGAGTAGTAATCTTTAAAATGGGTTTGGTCAATGAAACCTACCTTAACTCGCCCTGAAAGAAAATTCTAAATATTGGTGAAAACATTTTTGAAACCTTATAATAAGTTTCGTATATTTACAAATTTTACCAAAGCCTATGTCTAACCTGAAGGACAATTCTTAGGTTTTTACGTTTTTCTTGCCAAAGGTGGGCGTAGAAATGGGCGTAGTCAATAAAGCCTAGAATATTTCCACTCTGAAGGACCACGTATTGGTGAAAAATTTTTGGAAATTGGATGAAAATTTTGGAGATTTTCAAATTTAAGCTTTTTTGCCAAAAGTGGGCGTAGAAGTGGGCGTGGTCGATAAATCCTAGACTATATCCACCCTGGAGGAACACTGTAAATATTGGTAATAGCATTTTTAAAATCAGATGAGAAGTTTCAAAGATATTTAAATTTTATATCAAAAGTGGGCGTAGAAGTGGGCGTGGTCGATGAAACCAAGCATATGTCCATCATGAAGGACCATTCCAAGTAAATATGTATTGGTTAAAACGTTTTTGGAATCGGTTTAGTAGTTTTTGAGATTTTTAAATTTTGGGTTTTTTGGCAAAAAGTGGGCGTAGAAGTGGGCGTGGTCGATGAAACCTAGCCTATGTCCGTCCGGGAGGAACACTTTGAATATTGCTGAAAACTTTTTTGAAATCGGATGAGTAGTTAGTATAGATGATACAGGCATATGATAAAATGAGTATTCATAATAAGAAGTGCTTTCATTACGATAACCACAATAATGTTTCTCTTCTACATGTAGAAGATTACCCGCCAAAAGACACTTTTTAAACAAACATTTGTTTCAAAACTAAATTCTCTGTAACACCGGATATAAATATATCTCAATGATTTGCTAAAATTTCACTTTAAAAAATCCCACTGAGAATTGCATCACATCCGGTAAAAAAAAGGATCAACATAATAATAAATCTTTATGGCCATATGTGTGGCACAAGGCGCTCAAGATTGTGGTTACAACTAGAGCGATTAATAAATTTTTAGTTCATTGATATTTCTCTCAATAAAATAGCTATAAAATTTTTTCGATATAATTTTCTTTTTTTTGAAAACAAATCAATTAAGCAATAAATGAAGTTGATAGTTGTTTTCAGAGTCCTTACAGTAGCTTAAATTAAGTAACAAAGTCCTTTTTTGAAATTTTGAAATTGTAACAATTGTTAAGTGCCATAATAACATTATCATTCTTAAGGTAATGACTTGGAAAAATGTGTTCTTTTTCTGTATATTGTTCTCCCCCGAAAGAAAAAAAGGTGCTTAAAACTCATAAACATTAAATAAAGATATCATTGTTTGTCATCGTTATTTTTAAAAATTTCCAAAAACTCTTCCATTGTTTGACAATTTTTCACTAAAGTGCAACTGAAAAACTGTAGGGAAAATTCTAAACAATTCGGACAATGAAAAGTGTTGACCAAACGGCGGTAATGATATAAAAACAACTGCTCTATTTGACTTTTTGTCCAATGGAATGGCTTGACCAAGAGTTTGGTTTTATAGCCAAAAAAAAAAAAACTGCATACATCTCTATTAAGTAACACCCTCTATTAAATAAAAGATCTACACCATTTACAGATGTAATTTGAAAAATTTCATTCAATTGATCTTTCTACTACTTCAATTGATCTTTTTCGAATATGAATTTATCAATTTAAACCGATCTCTAAGACATTTTTAAAAATTTAAATTGTCTTTTCTAAATTTTAAAGAAGCCCTTTATTCAAGTCTTAATTAATCTACTTCGAGTTTTTAAAACTTTTATAGGATTTCAATGTTCGCAAATGATACTTTAAATTTTAGTTTAACCTATTTGATTTTTGAAAATTACTTTTTTTAATTTGTATAAGTATTTTTCCTTAGATTTTTCTCGAAATTTAAATTAATTTTTCATAATTTCAATTTATTGTTTTTAAATTTCTAATAATTTTTTGGGAATTTCAGTATATTTCACTTCATCTTTTTCTTATTTAAATTTATCTTTTTTGAATTTCGATTGATATCTTTCAGATTTTAACAATCTTTTTCGAATTGTGGATAGTTTTCTTACTTTAAATAACACTGTGCTACAAAAATAAACAAAATCGAATATATTTTCAAATGCACTATCCATCAAACTTGCCAGACACCCTCAAATTTTAAAGTTATTGTCAAAAACGTTTTATTTTGGGACTTTTCCCACTGAACCACGTGTAACTCAGGAACTTTACAAATGATTTAAAAATGTGTAACTATTTTGGATAGACGAAGAATAGATGTTTTTGAAAACGTCTAGACATATAAGAAAGATATACATTAATTTTTTCAATAATATCTAGTTTTTTCGTTAAATCTTAAGACTTTTTTTGAGTTTATCGATTTTTTTCTGCGACAGTTCGTTCAACAACCATCATATTTATAAAAATATTCTGAAAGAAAATTTTATTCTGAATACGATGAGCTTTATCCTGAAAAAATCGGATATGAATTGATAGAGTTGTGATAATTTTTCTATAAAAGAAAATTACAATGCTGTTTTTTGTTGGTACTAGGGCTGTCAAACGGGATCGGTTTTTTTAAATTCCGGGATTTGAAAATCAAAATCCCGGGTTTTTTCGGGATTAAATTTCTTTGATTATAAAAGTAAAAAAAATAGTAGACTCTTTATGTTTCAATTTTATTGTGCATAATAAGGGGCCTATGCGGTTAGTTGGTAGCGTGCTAGCCTATTAAGCAGGGAGTCGTGGGTTTGATTCCCACGAAAACCCTTGGGTCGATTTCGCTTCAACGAAATTATTAAAAACACGATTTCTATTTATTTTGATTGGTATTTAAAGGCAATTAAAAAATTAAGTATACACCACTTATGCAGTTTTCAAGTAGTTATTATTATTAAATATTTAGCAATGAACTAAAAAATTGTTATGGAAAACGAAAACTTTTATTTGGTTTCATTACATTTCGATTTTGGTTTTTGCACTGTATAATTTTAAAACTAATTTAAAGAAAATCTAAAATAATAAAAACATTTAAAGGAGAAAAGTAATAATATAATACATTAGACTTGTTTTTTTTTTGTATAAAAAAAGTTTTTCCTCCAATTTTGAACGTCCGGGAAAATTTTTATTCTCATACGCCTAAAACTTATGTGGTACAAATTTGAGGCCAATCGAATTAAATTTACCCGTGGCGCCCTTCGATCAAAGTTTAGGTTTTTTAGAAAACTTTCGCCAAAACCTTCAAACTTTGGTCAAAGGGCTCCGTGACTGTGGCTTAATGGTTAGTGCGAAGAACTATTATTCTGCAAGCCTAGGTAGAATTTTCAGCTCAGCCAAATTCGTGGCCAGCTACGTTGAAAATTAAAAAAAAAAAGTTTTAGTTTTAATTTGTTTATGTAAATGTAACAATAATTAAATTGAATAATTGTATTTTTAAAAATAAATTCTCATACATTTTTAATATTTCAAAAATCCCGGAATTTGAGCTTATAAATCCCGGGATTTCGGGATTGGCAGCCCTAGTTGGTACGCCCCTTTTGTGGGCGTGAAAATAAAAAAATATTTAAAAAATTATAAAATTGTAATAATAAATAAATTTGTAACATCTACCGCGTGAGTAAAGGTGCCCCCAACATCCCCCGTCGCTCCTACGTACCCTTGACTTATTTTCCAGTCTATCACTTCTACTAGAGATGCGCGTGTGATTCACGGGTGAATCACGCGTGATCGTGAGTGAAATTTAATTTTACCCACGTGATCGCGAGTGCACGTGATTAAAAAATATTGTTTCGTGCGTGAGCGTGCGTGAGCATTTTTTTCTCGTGAGTTTGCGTGATTGTTTTGTGCTGTCTGAAACAGAAAACAAGTAAGAAAATCGTCATCATATTGAATTTAGAGGGTAATTAATACCAAAATGTGATTCAAATAAATATGTGATTCAAAAAAATGAGTCAAAATTCACTCACGCGCCCATCTTTAATTTCTACACTCAAAATAAATTCCCTGTCCAATCAGCAGAAAAATCTGCTGAAAATACACTTTCTTAAGTTTTTTTTTTTAAAGTGTCATTGTTTTTTTTTTATACAATTAAAACGATTGAGATGAGTGCGTGATAATTAGAGATGGGTGCGTGATAATTAGAGATGGGTGCGTGAGTGTTTTTTGACTTACACTCACTCACGCTCACGCCAGAAATTTTTGAATCACGCACACTCACTCACGAACATATTTTTTCAACTCACACTCACTCACAATCACGCAAGCTTCACTCACACTCACGAAACTCTTTTTTATACAAAAAAACTTCGAAAAGAAAAGACTTAAAAAATCTTTTCAGCAGAATTTTCTGCTGATTGAACATAGAATTTATTTTGAGTGTATGAATGCAAATTTGCTACATTTCGCCTTTATTTTACGACGTACTTATAAAATTCTTAAATTCCCAATTAAAAAAAAACAAAAAAAATATTTTTGAATTGTTTAGATATCTTGTCTATTTGCTGAGATATCGCGTGTTGAAATTTATATGTGTTTAATGAATACATAACACCCTCAGCCAGGTTAAGATATCTCAGAGATGAAACAAGATATTATAAAGGTTAAAGATTCATTTTAAAGGTAATGTGTGGGACTTTCAGACCACATATTAGGTTTTATAAACAAAGGTGAATTTTTGCAGTTATAACGTCTCGAATATGGCAAAAAACGGGTTTTTTCAACTTCAATATCTCAAAAACCTGATGTGATAGGCAAATTCTGCGACCAGATTCGGATTCAGCGCAACTCAAACCCTTAGAAAAGTTACCTCTGGTTTATGGGTTAAAAATTTGTTGGCCTGTGCTATTTTTTGAATATCAATTGATCGTTTTCGAATTTTAATTGACATTACTCAAATTTTAATCTTCAAATTTTTTTTTTCTCTTTTTTTTATTTTTTGAATTTTGTCTAAAAATGGTGTAAAAAGAAATTATATGATTTTCTATATTTCTCTATTTTTTTCAATAACCGAAACCGTTAATCCAGGTGCAAAAAAATGGGTTTCACAAATTTAAAAACTTTAAACAATTGTTGAATTCAGCTCTTGGGACAATTTAAAAAAAAAAAAAAATTGCATGAGTAGAAAGATCACATGCTGGTTGTTGAAAAAAAAAATGTATGTGATTTATGGCAAGGTTCATTTAAAAACAGTGACAAAAATAAAACATGTTCTAAAATACACACTCAAATAAATCTACTAACAAAGTGTAGGAGTTCTCTATGCACACACAGACACTTGGAATCATTATAAAGGATTTGTAGAATAATCAAGAGCATCCTTTTGTAATGAAAAAAAAAAAACAAAAAAATCCACCCTTATTACAGCATACTCGTACAATTTACAAAATAAGATCATTATAAAAATGTTCAATGTTTTAAAACACACTTTTGGCACACTTCAAATCCAGACTCCCCATTAAAAACAACAACAAAAGTGTAACCTCAATTCAATTTCATCCCCTAGAAATGAGTGAAAAACTGACCCCTATTTTATGAAATTGACCTAATAACGTTTTTTTTTTTCTACAATAAATGACCCTTTTGTTATTGTATTTTGTTTTTCAAAATTTATACGCGCGCGCTTATCAAAATTATTTTGTTGTCTAAACGTTTAGGCGGTTTTTTGTTCTAAAAAATTCCTTGTTCATGTTTCTACCTTTAAGATCTTTATCTTTTACCTCCCTCCATTGAAAACCCTTAATTTCATATGTTCCCAAAACAATGGGTTTTAGTTTTTAAATTTTCCTTTATAATAGTGGGTGTTGGTTCATAATTCATGATACTCATGTATGTTAGTTAATATTAATGTCCCTACCCACTTAAAGGTTTAACCATTTCAAGTGTTGATTGTTGTAATGTGACCGTTTAGTGTTTTCAAGTTTGTAGTTTTCATTTAAAATTTATGTTTTTTTCACCGTTTCGGTTGACATTTGGCTCGTGTCTCTTGTATGTTTGTATTTTATTAATGGATATTTGACATAAACTCCAGTTGTTTAAAAATCTGTTTTTAATTTTCAAAATGAGTTTTAAAAAAACAATTAAAGAGGCTATTAACACATCAAATTGCAATTTAGTTCATTTTTAAAAATATTTTTTTTTCTTGTTTAGCAACTATTTAATGGTCGCTATAATTTAGATTTAACAATTAAAGTTAATGTTTTTCTAGAATCGCACAGAAAAAAAAAAAAAAATTTAGTACATTTTTAATAGTATTGAATAAAAAATTACTCAATTTTGCACCAGTAAGCGATTTAATAGTATTGAGTAAATTTTTAATAAAAATTTATTAAATGCTTACCAAAAAAATTGAGTAAATTTTTAATTGACACAATTAAAACTTTACTTAAAATTTTTCGTTTTTTTTTAAGTAATTTTTTAATTGTATGAAGTAAAAATTTTCTAAAAATTGATCAAAGTTTCACATTTAAAAAAAAAAAAAAATTCAATCTTAACCAAATATATTTATATCTTTTTAAGGACATTGTAAAACTTCATAAAGATGATTTCAAACTTTCCAGGCCAAATCACTCACTTTTAGACACGACCCCCTTCGATTAATTTTTTTTTTGATATGTTTTAGTACATAATAAATGCAACTTGCTCTCAAATTTTTAGATTTTTGTACCATGTTGGTGTTAAGTAATCAATTTTTCAAAATGGAGATTTTTTCAAAAAGTTTCAAAAATTGAAATTTTCAATTAATTTTGACTAGTTAAAAAAAAAGTTATCTTAAAAAAAGTTGGACAACGTTTTGTTGGTATTTAAATCTAGTTTTAGAAAAAAAAATATGAAAAAATTATTCAAAGTAATTATCACTTAATTGTTAACGTTTAAAAATTAAAATCAACTTTTTGAAAAAGTCCGAAACCTTAGATTTAAAAAAAAAAAAAGTCTAAAAATTCTACTCTAAATTACGCAACTTTTAAGCCATAATTCGAGATGTTATCGAAAATCGTTCTATTTTTTCAAATTTTGAAAATTGCACCTTTTATTTTTTGGCTCTGATTTATTAAATTAAATTGGTGGATACTAGGGTGTTCAATTAATCGGGTTTTTTTATTGTTCGATTAAACGATTAATTGAGATTTGCCATTTTTAAATTATTCGATTAAGCGAATTAGATTTTAAAATGGTTCGATTAATCGAATTATTACAAATTCAGAAATTTTCGAAATTACAAGATTTTTTTTCGACAATTTTAGAAAAAAATTGTACTTGAGTAAATAAACAATATTAATTATCAATTTTTTTTTATCTGACTACATTTGGGAAAATCGTAAACAATAAATATTTTTTGTTGACCGTTTTCATAAAATTTGTAATTTAATTTTTTGAGTAGAATAAAATATCGTGCTTGAATAATTTTTTTCTTTCATTAGCTTGCGTGATCGTAAATAAAATCTCACTCACGCTCCTATCACTTCTTAAAATATTTTTTAAGTATTGATATAACTCATACGCACACGTTTTATACACCATTAATGTATAAAATTAGCGTATAGCAATCTTTGACATTTGATTTCTCGAAAACAAGGCAAAAAACATCTCTGACAATTTCAGAACAGATAAAAAAGCACTTTAACTTTTTCTTCAAAAATTAAAAACAAAAATAAAATTGCGGCATGTTTTTTGATAAATAAAGTCTAAGTTTCAATTTGAAAAATTCAGAACTTCTTCTGAAAATTTTCCAATTTTTATTTTTTTAATCGATAGCCCATACAAAAATCTATAAAAAACTTTTGTCTTAAAGACTTTACTGTGTTTCATTTAATTTGCATAAATATTGAAGTAAAGATACTCAGGCAAAAAAGTTAAATATTTTCAATGTTTGACCACGCCTACAAGGCCCAATTTTTGAAAAAACTAAAATTTTATTTTTGTTATTTAATAGTATCCTAAGAGCGAATACTTTGCAAATGATATCACATTGAAACCACTATGGTTTTTCTGTAGTGGAACAGTTGGTGTGGAATGCCTCATATTTGGTTTGTTAATTGTACTTAAAACTTTTAAAAAATTATACACGGGTAATTCCAAAAATTTTCGCCCCACTGTTCGGAAACATGCCTTTGGACGCCACTGAGAATTTGGCTCATAGATATCCACGTTTATATGAGATATGTTGCATTTTTGGATTTTCAAAATTTGCTGTAGTTTTCAAATTATCGCGGGTCAAAGTTCGACTTTTTTAGCAAAAGTCAGAAAAATACACGACGTTTAACGTGCTCTAACTTTTTAACTAGTAATCCGATTATCACAAGTAATGGCTCATATGAAAGCTTAATTCTTCTTCTTTTAGGAAATATTTTCAAAAGCATACGTTTTTTTTCAGAAGTGTTGCAAAAATTCAAAAACATTTTTTTTTTGCGAATATTTAAAAAAACACATCTTCGATTTTTAAAAAAAAAAGTTTGGTGATAAACAATACTGTTTTGTACAACATATCAAAAATTCAGAGTGGGATCCCAATGGGATCAAAAAATATTTTGGTTTTAGTACGAAGTTCTTAAATTTTACCTTAGAAAATTAAAATTTTATGTTTCTTCAATATAAAAATTTAAATTTTCAAAGAAAATTATACTATTAAAATTTTGAAAACATTCAAAACATTAGAAATTTAAATTTTCTAAAGGAAAAATATGAGAACCTCGTACTTAAAACAGAATATTTTTTGATCCCATGGAGATCCCACTCTGAATTTGGAATATGTTATACAAAACATTGTTATTTTTCACCAGAAGTTTTTTAAAAAAAATCGAAGATGTGTTTTTTTAAATATTCGAAAAGAAAAAATGTTTTTGCATTTTTGCATCATTTCTGTAAAAAAAACTGCGTTATTTTAAATATACAAAGCAAAAAGAAGAACTCCAGCTTTCACATGAGCCTAAATTTGTGAAAATCGGGTCATTGGTTAAGAAGTTACAGCTCTTTAAACGTGATGTATAAATACACCAAATGTAAAAAAACGATATATGGTACATATATCATATTTATGAGGGCAATCTATGTGTCAAGGGTCAAATTTATCTGAGACACCATTTCCAAAAATGACTAAAATTTGAGCTAAATTTTCTGGAATGGCCCACACATTTCCAGAAAAAACTATATATTATTATTATTCGATTATTTGGCATAAATTCTTCGATTAATCCTTTAATCGAAATAAGAAATTTTAAATTAATCAAACAATTATTCGTCTAAAATTTTTCGATTAATCGACTGAACACCCTAGTAGATACTGATCCTAACTTACCCTAGATATATGCATTTTGAGGTAAAAATACGCCTCACAAAATTTAACGGCGATCGAAGATGGGTAAGGAGTTCCGCATGGGCCTTGAAGTCTAAAAAACGGATTATTAGGAAAAATATGATATTTTTCTGTTTTCCCAATTTTTTGGTATTTTGAGTTAAATTCTAATTCAAGTGGTTACAAAATTATGATGTGGAGTAAAATGCCTCTCTAATAAGGTACCAAAAACTAAAATCGGTTGAAAATCAGCCAAGTTATTACAACTTCCCCAGGCATCTAACGTATGGCAGACCACTTGATTAAGCAATACAATCCGATTTTTGAAATTTATAGAAATTTTCTACTGTAATAACATTTTTTTATTGTTCAAGTTCAAATGTAATTAGATGACATTTTTTTTGATATTACGTTTTTCTAACATGTTTTAAATTGTTGTTAAAAATGCCACCATTTTTCAACACTCTTTTGAAATCTCCATTTTAAAATTTTTATTTATTTTTTTTTTAATTTGGAAAAAACAAAAAAATATTCCACTGAAACATAAATAATAAAAAATGTTATTATAGTAGATAATTTAAAAAAAAAATTAAAAAATGGGACTCATATTCATTAATCAAGTGGTAAGACACACGTTAGATGCCTTGGGAAGTTGTAATAACTTGGCTTATTTTCAACCGATTTTAATTTTTAGTACCATATTAGATAGACATTTTATTTTATTTTATTTTTTCTGTAACCACTTAAATTTAAACTTAATTTAAAATACAAAAAAAAAAAACGGGTAACAGAAAAAAATCATATTTTTCCATGTTAGAAGTTTTTATAAATTTCATGGCCCATACGGAACGCCTTACCCATGTCCGATCATCCTCAATTTTTTTGAGACGTATTTTTACCTCCAAATGAACATATATAGATTAAGTTAGAGTCAGTATCTACCAATTTAATTTTTTTTGGAGCACCATATAAAATAAATCAGAGTCAAAAAATAAAAGGTGCAATTTTCAAAATTTGAAAGAAAATAATAAGAATTGCGATCACATCTTGAATTATGGCTTTAAAGTTGCGTAATTTAGAGTAGAATTTTACGACTTTTAAAAAAAATCTAAGGTTTCGGACTTTTTCAAAAAGTCGATTTTAATTTTTAAACATTAAAAAATAAATGATAATTACTTCGAATTAATTTTTCATACTTTTTTTCTAAAACTACATTTAAATACCAACAAAATGTTGTCCAACTTTTTTTAAGATATCTATATTTTTTACTGGTCAAAATTAATTGAAAATTTTAATTTTTTTGAAAAAATGGCCATTTGGAAAATTGATTACTCAACACCAACATTAGAGTGTCCCTTATTTGTGAAATGTTGGAAATGTTGAGACGGTACCCCCTCATTTTTTTCCTTTTGACTAAAAAATAACTCAGGAAAAATTTTACGCCCCTACGACCATGCCTTCCCTACGCGACGGGGCCGTAAAGAGCGGGGCCTTAAAAATCATTTTTCCATACAAAGCAAACAATTCATTAAAAGCAACAATTCAACTAAAACGGTTGCTTGTCAAAACTAAAAAAAAAATATTTTTTAAAAAATTTTTACTGTAGGACCCCAAAAGCTCTAAATTTTTTTTTTCGAAAAATTTTTTAGAACTGAAAGCCTTGTCCCACCAAAATAAAATTTTTTGTTATAATTAATAACAAAAAAATTTAAAATAAAAAAAAAATTTTTTTGCTTTGTATGGAAAAATGATTTTTAAGGCCCCGCTCTTTACGGCCCCGTCGCGTAGGGAAGGCGTGGTCGTAGGGGCGTAAAATTTTTCCTGAGTTATTTTTTAGTCAAAAGGACAAAAATGAGGGGGTACCGTCTCAACATTTCCAACATTTCCAAAATAAGGGACACTCTAACCAACATGGTACAAAAACCTGAGAGAAACTTGCATTTAATACGTACTTAAACATATCCAAAAAAAAATTGATCGAAGGGGGTCAGGTCTAAAAGTGAGTGATTTGGCCTGGAATGCCCCATAAATACATATAAAGTTCGCATATACTTAAGTACAGCTGTATTCTAGTGGCATAACATTGTACTTACACGCCAGCAGTATGATAACGAATCCCACCAAATGCAACTTATTTTTTTTTAAGCTTTTAATTTTTATATGTGTGTGTTAGATTCTATAAATAGATTTTATAAAGCGTTTCACAAGTCAGTATGTTTATGTTCCTTCAATATATTTATATCATTTGTTTGCAAATTCTGCAACACGGCTGTGGCGTGTTGGTTGTGTCTGTTTCTTTAAACCCCGGCGTCAAGAGTTCGAATTCCACAACATGTTAGTAAGCATTTTTTTTAAATTAAAAACTTATAGAAAAAAAAAAAATTAAAAGTAATTAAATACAGAAAACGAGTAGATTTCTGTAATATGTATTGGCTAAATTCGACACCAAATTGATCGCGTTTAGGTGTTTGAGAACAAATTATTAGCAACAAGATCCTATACAAAAAAAAAATTAGCTTTCTTAGTAGAATGAAATTAGCAAAAATTATTAAAAACAAAATTCTTAGCAAATTTAGAATATTGATATACATAAGGTATAAAAATTTAAAATATTGGTATATATAAGGTATAAATAACAATGGAAAATTCTGCCAGAATATTATCATGGAATGCAAATGGTTTAAAGAACCGGATTGATGACATCAATTTTCGAGATTTCTTAACAGAGGAAGTTCCTAGTTATATTTTCATTTCCGAAACTAACTTTAGAGAAGGGTTAAACTATACGATTGAAGGGTATACACCTTATCATGCCTTTCATCCAGCGAAAACGGCCCGACGCGGTGCATCATTGTTTGTTAAAGATAATATCAAGCATCAGTTTGTTGCTAAAATTGAAACTGAAAAATTTCAATTGGTTGCTATAACAATAAATTTACTAGGACAGCCAATTATTTTAGCTAGTGTATATGTATGTCACAATGTTAAAAAACCGAATCTTACAGATTTTTTACCAACGACCACAAAAGACTTTGAGGAGGTGTTAAGTAAGCTTGGTTCACATTTTATTATCGGTGGAGATTTTAATGCAAAGAATCCATTGTGGGGTTCTCGCAAAAAAGATAAAAGGGGCATAATGTTAGCCGAAGCAGCAAATTCTATTGGCTGTCAGTTTCATTTCGGCAAAGAGAGTACAATCAATTCGTACAAGAAAACAAATAAACCGGAATCAGATATAATTGATTTCTTTATATCTAAAGGAACTTCCGAAAATTTATTAAGTCATGTCGATACTGGTAATTTAATGTTGTCAGATCACAGACCCGTGCTAATGACAATTGGTGTTCAACAAAAAAAGTATTCAGATGATAATTAAATTATTTTAATATTATAAAAAAAAAAAATTTTTTTTTTTTTTTTATAATATTTTTTATATTAAAATAATTTAATTATCATCTGTATACTTTTTTTGTTGAATACCAATTGTCATTAGTACGGGTCTGTGATCTGACAACATTAAATTACCAGTATCGACATGACTTAATAAATTTTCGGAAATTCCTTTAGATATAAAGAAATCAATTATATCTGATTCCGGTTTATTTGTTTTCTTGTACGAATTGATTGTACTCTCTTTGCCGAAATGAAACTGACAGCCAATAGAATTTGCTGCTTCCGCTAACATTATGCCCTTTTTATCGTTTTTGCGAGAACCCCACAATGGATTCTTTGCATTAAAATCTCCACCGATAATAAAATGTGAACCAAGCTTACTTAACACCTCCTCAAAGTCTTTTGTGGTCGTTGGTAAAAAATCTGTAAGATTCGGTTTTTTAACATTGTGACATACATATACACTAGCTAAAATAATTGGCTGTCCTAGTAAATCTATTGTTATAGCAACAAATTGAAATTTTTCAGTTTCTATTTTAGCAACAAACTGATGCTTGATATTATCTTTAACAAACAATGATGCACCGCGTCGGGCCGTTTTCGCTGGATGAAAGGCATGATAAGGTGTATACCCTTCCATCGTATGGTTAATTTCTTCTTTAAAGTTAGTTTCGGAAATGAAAATAAAACTAGGAACTTCCTCTCTTAAGAAATCTTGAAAATTGATGTCAACTATCCGGTTCTTTAAACCATTTGCATTCCATGATAATATTCTGGCAGAATTTTCCATTGTTATTTATACCTTATATATACCAATATTTTATATTTTTATACCTTATGTATATCAATATTATAAATTTGCTCAATTTCATTCTACTAAGAAAGCTAATTTTTTTTTGTATAGGATCTTGTTGCTAATAATTTGATTTCAAACACCTAAATGCGATCAATTTGTAATGTTTAAACCCCACACAATTTTGCGGTGCATATCTTAATAGCTATGAGTTCATGGTTTTAGACATAATTTTAAAAACTGATCATTTTAGAGCTATTCAAATAAATGACGGTGTTGAATCTGTGTGACTGTAATTTACACACATCATATTAAATTTAGCCATTATTACAGAAATATTTGAAATCTGCTCGATTTCCGTATTTAATTACTTTTATTTTTTTTTTCTATAAATTTTTAATTTAAAAAAAATGTTTACTAACATATTGTGGGATTCGAACTCTGGACGCCGGGGTTTAAAGAACCAGACACAACCAACACGCCACAGCCGTGTTGCAGAATTTGCGAACAAATGATGTAAATATATTGAAGGGAACATACACATTCTGACATGTGAAACGCTTTATAAAATCTATTTATAGAATCTAACACACACATATAAAGAGAAAAGCTTAAAAAAAAATAATTTGCATCAGGTGGGATTCGTTATCATATTGCTTGAGTGTAAGCACAATGTTCTGCCACTAGAATACAGCCGTACTTAAGTATATGCGAACTTTATTAATATGGGGCATTCCAAGCCAAATCACTTTTAGACCCGACCCCGTATTAAATTCAACTTGATCTCAAATTTTTAGATTTTTGTACCGTGTTGGTGTTGAGTACTCAATTTTCCAAATGGCGATTTTTTAAAAAAAATTAAAAAAAAATAATTTTTAATTAATTTTGACCAGTAAAAAATATATCGTGAACCTATATTCAAAATATGCCAACTCAAATTTGACGGAAATGAGTTTCCGATGGCAAATAGCTCCCCTATGTAATACCTATCTGCCACAAAAATTTCAGAGCAAAAAAATAATTTGTTGTCGTTTTACATCCATTTTTGTTATTCTGCTAACTCAAAGTACATATTTTTTTGGTGGAAATAAATGCCAACTCCCATTGTAAATTTCCAAAAAATTTTCAAAAAATTAAAAAAAAAATTAGACCACATATCTTATTGCATTTGCCCTGCTAAACACGCATCTTGTAAAGATTTTGATATCTAATGACTGGTTCTCGAGATATTGCCATTTTGAAAATATAGGTAAATAGCACCGCTCAACACTCATTTTCCGGTTTGAATTCTGATGATCAATTTTAGTAGACTTTGATCTCCTGATTCCAAATCTGTTCTCCAAATTTTCCCATCACGTCCAGATTTTTAGTTATTCACGGTTGAAAATGCGAAAAATTACGATTTTTGCATTATTTGAAAGCCTGGACAGCAGCCATTCAGTGGAATACAAATCTGGTATAAAGCGCAAAAGTATAATTTGTCTATGGTCTCCAACATAGAACACAATTTTTTTCAAATTATTACATTTGGTTGGGCTTTACTTGCGTTTTAAAATGATACTGTTAAAATTACCATTTTTGTAAAAAAGGTAAGGTACCTTAGTATTTTTTGATATTTTTCAAAGAAAAACTAAAAAAAATAAATATTTTACAAATTTAAGATTTCTATGTTATTTTTCGCGTACACCGGAAGATATATTTAATGGGTTTAAAAGTCAATAAGAAAGAATGAACTTTTGCCTAAATTTTGAGCTCATCACAGTAAAGATTGATCATCTGGTTATTGTATTAGAGCTTTTTAAAAATGGTGCTTTTTCTAATTTTTTTGACAGTGTTTTTTTAAAATGCATGTTTGGCCAATAAAAGTGCAACAACTTGAAATTTTTTTGATCATATTTTTTAGATCATAGTTCAATTCTACTCTCACGCTTTATACCTGATTTTTATTCCACCCAGCGGCTGCTGTGCAGGCTTTCAAAAAAGGCAAAAATCGCGTTTTTTCGCATTTTCAACCGCGAATAATTAAAATTCTAGACGTGATGGAAAAATTTGGAGCACAAATTTGGAATCAGCGAGTCAAAATCTTTAAAAATTTTATATCAAACTTCAAACCGGAGCCAAAAACCTTCGATTTGTTGAGCGGTGTAGTGTTTGCAAAAAAAAAAATGCTTATATTTATGTAACTTTCAAACTATTTATCAGATTAAAACATTATGAATGGGGCAAATAAAGTCAATGATATAAGCTTTCAAAATAGCTAGTTTGGAGTGACCCTATTTCAATACAGCGTGAGTTACAGAGTGCCAAAGATGACCACCCTGAGATTAAAAGGCTTTCGGAGCTAGTAACTTTTAAAAATATGCAAAAATTTTTAATTTTTTGTTCAGATTTTGCAATTACCGTACTAAGGATAACAAAAACCAAAAAATTTTTAAAAATTTTTCCGAAAAAAAATTTAATTTTATTTTCCGACAAAATATGCCAACTCTAAAAAAATATTTGTTTTTTGATATAGTAATAAATGCCTGCTCTGAAAAATACGCAAACAAGTGCAAAATATGAAAATTTTTGCATAGGTAAAAATTGTTTAGAATATTTAAACCATCTTGTGGAAGGTACATTGTTTATTTTTGCAATAATATGCGAAATAACTAGTTTTTTAGCTTTCCTGAACAGTAAGCTTTTTCGAGTTGGACAACATTTTGTTGGTATTTAAATGTAGTTTTAGAAAAAAAATATGCAAAAATTATTCAAAGTAATTATTAGGGATGAGATTTCCATGCAAATGCATATTTTGTTTTCGATAGTCTTAAAACGATATCGACCAATTTTTGTGAATCAAGAAATTTGCGTTAAAATGGGATCGATTTGTTTCTGCATATTTTTGCATATTTTGGTGAAAATGCATATTTTTGCATATTTTTATTTATTTAAAGTGCATATTTTTGCATATTTTGCCATAAATTAGCAGGGTTATATGAATTTAAATGAAGATTTATAAGAATATTTCTGATAGTTTTTTTTTTGATAATCGGTTAAGATTTTTACAATAAGTTAAGAAATCCAAAAAATTTACATATTTGAATATTTTTTTTGAAAATTTTCGGAACCCGTTCTGAAACTTTAAAATTTTGTAAAAAAGTCAATTTATTACATATTCGGACACTTTTTAATTTGCTTTTCTATCCACACAAAAAAATGCGCTTTTTTCGTTTTTTATTTCAGAAAATCGCATTTAAATATTAAATTTTATATAATTTTGTAACTTTCTTGTATTTTCTTGTTTCAACACCGCGTATGAGTAACAAATTTTTGCGAAATTCGTTGATTTGTAACTCATAAGAGTGAATTTATATATGGGGCATTCCATGCCAAATCACTCACTTTTAGGCCCGACCCCCTTCGATTAATTTTATTTTTGGATATGTTTTAGTACTTATTAAATGCAACTTGCAGCCAAATTTTCAGCTTTTTATACCAAGGTGGTGTTGAGTAATCAATTTTTCAAAATGGCGATTTTTTCCAAAAATGAAAAAATTTAAATTTTCAATTAATTTTGACCAGTAAAAAATATAGATATATTAAAAAAAGATGGACAACATTTTGTTGGTAGTTAAATGTAGTTTTAGAAAAAAAATATGAAAAATTATTCGAAGTAATTATCACTTGTTTTTTATCGTATAAAAATTAAAATCGACTTTTTGAAAAAGTCCGAAACCTTCGATTTTTTTTTAAAAATGTCAAAAAATTCTACTCTAAATTACGCAACTTTTAAGTCATAATTCGAGATGTGATCGTAATTCGTTCTATTTTTATTCAAATTTTGAAAATTGCACTTTTTTTTTTTGACTCTGGTTTATTTTATATGGTGCTCCAAAAAAAATAATTTGGTAAATATTGACCGTAACTTCCCCTAGATATATTAACTTGGGTGTAAAAATACGTCTCAGAAAATTTTAGGATGATCGGACATGGGTAAGCTTGCCGCATCGGCTTTGAAGTTTGAAAATCGGATTACAAGGGAAAATATGAATTTTTTTCTGTTTTCTTAATTTTTTTGGTATTTTAAGTTAATTTTGAATTCAAATGGTTACAGAATTGAAATGTAGAGTAAAATGTCTCTCTATTAAGGTCATAAAAACCGAAATCGGTTTAAAATCAGCCAAGTTATTACAACTTCCCCAGGCATCTAACGTGTGGCAGACAACTTGATTAATCAATACAATCCGATTTTTGAAATTCATTGAAATTTTCTACTGTAATAACATTTTTTTATTCTTCAAGTTCAAATGTTATTAGATGACAAGTATTTTTCATATTGTGTTTTGCTAACATTTTTTAAATTAGTGCTAAAAATGCCTGCATTTTCCACACCCTTTTGAAATCTCTATTTTAAAAAAAAAAATTTTTTTTTGTTTTAAAATTTGGAAAAGTCAAAAAAATATTACACTGAAACATGAATAATGAAAAAATGTTATTACAATAGAAAATTTCAATAAATTTAAAAAAAGGGCCTCGTATTTTTTAATCAAGTTGTATGGCACACGCAAGATGCCTGGGGAAGTTGTAATAACTTGGCTGATTTTCAACCGATTTTAGTTTTTAGTACCTTATTAGAAAGGCATTTTACTCCACATCATAATTCTGTAATCACTTGAATTAAAACTTAACTTAAAATACCAAAGAAATTGCGAAAACAGAAAAAAATTCATATTTTTCCTTGTAATCCGTTTTTTAAACTTCAAGGACCATGCTAAGCGCCTTACACATGTCCGATCGTCCCAAATTTTTGTGAGACGTATATTTACCTCCAAATGAATATATTTAGGGTAAGTTAGGGTCAGTATCTACCATTTTTTTTTTTTTTTGGAGCTCCATATAAAATAAATCAGAGCCAAAACATAAAAGGTGCAATTTTAAAAATTAAAAAAAAAATAGAAAGAATTGTGATCACATCTCGAGTTATGGCTTAAAAGTTGCATAATTTAGAGTAGAATTCTTATAGTTTTTTACAAAAAAATCGAAGGTTTCGGACTTTTTCAAAAAGTCGATTTTAATTTTTAAACGTCAAAAAATAAGTGATAATTACTTCGAATAATTTTTTCAAATTTTTTTTCTAAAACTACATTTAAATACCAACAAAACGTTGTCCAACTTTTTTTAAAATATCTATATTTTTTACTGGTCAAAATTGATTGAAAATTTAAATTTTTTCATTTTTTGGAAAAAATCGCCATTTTGAAAAATTGATTACTCAACACCACCTTGGTATAAAAGGCTGAAAATTTGGCTGCAAGTTGCATTTAATACGTACTAAAACATATTCAAAAATAAAATTAATCGAAGGGGGTCGGGCCTAAAAGTGAGTGATTTGGCATGGAATGCCCCATATATTTTTTTTTAATTTTTTTAGTTTAGATGCTTGTCTATCCACACAAAAAATTCAGTTGTGGGTTTTTCGTTTTTTTCGTGAAAATCGCATTTGAATATTAAATTTCATAACAATTTTGTAATTTGCTTTTAAGTTCTTGTTTCAACATATCGTATGAGTATTATTTATGCAAATATTTATTTGTTACTCATACGCCATGTTGGAACAAGAAAATACTAGAAAATTTAAAATTTTTTCTCAGAAAAAAAAAACGAAAACCCCATGTCTAAACTTTTTTGTGTGGATAGACAAGTTTTAGAAAAAACAAGTAAAAAAGTTAAATTCGGCCTTGCCGAATGTAGTGATACCCTCCACAATTTCAAAAAGATTATTGCAAAAAACTTTATTTAAGAGGAAATCACTTTAAAAAAAAAAAATTTTTTTGAAAAAAAAATTTCGCGAAAAAAAAAATTTGGTAAAAAAAATCCGCGATTTTTTTTTTTGTGTTCGTACTTGTTTAAATACCATTTGGTGTTCAATTATGTTCACATATGCCAACCAGAAGCCGAATTAAAGCATTTTGTATTTTTAGGTTATGTTGAATGTACTGAAATTTTTGAGGTGTGCTTACATTTTCGTTCATAACTTTTGAACCGCTGAACCGATATCGCTCAAATGCAATACCAAACTTCTCGGGAGAACTTCCAATAAATATGTTAAGTTTCAGTCATCTCTGTGCAATATCTTGTCCGCGACAGCATTTTCCACAGACAGACAGACAGACAGACAGACGGACAGACGGACAGACGGACAGACGGACAGACGGACAGACGGACATCGCTAGAATGTCTTAAAATCGATCGGGCATCATGAATATATATACTTTATGGGGTCCCAGATCGATATTTCGATGAGTTACAAACAGAATGACAAACTTATATATACCCTCTATCACTAGAGTGGAGGGTATAAAAATATGAAAAAATTATTCAAAGTAATATACGGATGAGATTTCCATGCAAATGCATGTTTTTTTTTCGATAGTCTTAAAACGATATCGACCAATTATCTTTCCGAATCAAGAAATTTGCGTTAAAATCGATTTGTTTTTGCATATTTTGGTGAAAATGCATATTTTTGCATAATTTTATTTTAAATGCATATAAATGCATAAGTGCATAATTTAGCATATTTTGCCATAAATTAGCAAAAGCACAAATTGAAATTTATTTTTTCCAAAAAACTATTTAAAATTTTATTGTGCACATTTTATTTTTTAGTGCATATTGTAAGGTTTTTTTGTGCATATTTTAAATTTTTTAGCGCATATTTTAAGCGCATATTTTCGATTTTTTAGTGCATGAAAATCTCATCCCTAGTAATTATCATTTATTTTTTAACGTTTAAAAATTAAAATCGACTTTTTGAAAAAGTCCGAAACCTTCGATTTTTTTTAAGTCAAAATTCTACTCTAAATTACGCAACTTTTAAGCCATAATTCGAGATGTGATCGAGTTCGTTCTATTTTTTTTTTTTTTTTAAATTTTGAAAATTGCACTTTTTTTGACTCTGGTTTATTTTATATGGTGCTCCAAAAAAATTAAATTAATTGATATTGCCCCTATTACTTGTGGATAAAAATATGGGTACTGCGCAATAACTCCCAAATGAAATAACTCCCAAAAAAAAGATGAAACAACTCCCAAAAATTTTACATACGATTTGGGATTTATTTCATTATGAAATTAGTCCCAGTGTAGTGGGACTTATTGCACAAATTTTGTTGGGATTTATTTCATTATGAAATAACTTCCAAATGAAAAAAACCCCAACAAAAAATAGATTGGGAGTTATTTCATTTCTTGTTAAGCATTGGGAGTTATTTCATCAATGGTGGGACTTATTTCATTTTAATTGAAAACAATATACACCTCTGTGTAATTGTTTTTTTTTTTTGCTTAAAACTTTTACTGTGTAGCCGGCCTTCGGCCGGGCTTAGGGATTACAAAATCCATGCATTAAACCCACCCTCTCCGCAAAGTAAAGTTTTCTAGGGTAGCAGGCCTTTACGCTATCAAATTTGTTATGCCTCTAAAAGGCGTGATAACCAAAATAGCTTTGGTTTGCAGAGAGGGTGGGTTTAATGCATGGAGTATGTAATCCCTAAGCCCGGCCGGAGGCCGGCTACGCAGAAAACCTTTATTACAAAAAACAATGGGAACTTATTTCATTTTCTTTGGCACTTATTTCATTGGGAGTTCTTTCATTTTTTTTGGGAGTTATTATTTTGATTTTAAATAACTCCCAAATATTGGCACATATTTCCTTTTTTCTTTGGGAGTTATTTCATTTTTTAAAGTGTGGAGTTAATTCATTTTTCTTGGAACTTATTTCATTGGGAATTATTTCATTGGGACTTATTTCATTTGGGAGTTATTGCGCAGTACCAAAATATGTCTCACAAAACTTTAGGTTTACAAGAAAAAATATGATTTTTTTTTGTTTTCTCAAATTTTTTGATATTTTAAGATTAATTTGTATGGTTACACAGTATCTATGTGCAGTAAAATTGCTCTCTAATGAGGTACTAAAAACTAAAATCGGTTGAAAATCAGCCAAGTTATTAAAACTTGCCCAGGCATCTTATGTGTGGAAGACCACTTGATTAACGAATACAATCCGATTTATGAAATTCACTGAAATTTTCTACTGTAATCACATTTTTTATGCTTCAAGTTCAAATATAATTAGATGACATGAATTTTTTATATTGTGTTTTGCTAACATAATTTAAATTAATGCTAAAAATGTCTGCATTTTTCAACACTCGTTCGAAATCTTCATTTTTTAACTTTTATTTTTTTTTTTTTACAAAAAAATTTTGAAAAACAAAAAAAAAATTTACACTGGAACATGAAGAGTAAAAAAATGTTACTACAGTAAATAATTTCAATAAATTTCAAAAATTTGACTCGTATTCATTAATCGTGTAGTATGACATAAGTCAGATGCCTGGGGAAGTTGTAATAACTTGGCGGATTTTCAACCGATTTTAGTTTTTAGTACCTTATTGGAGAAACATTCTACTCCAAATCATAATTCTGTAACCATTTGAATTCGAACTTTATTCAAAATATCAAAAAAACTGAAAAAATTAACAAAAAGACATATTTTCCCGATTAATTCTTTTTTAAACTTTATGACCGATGTAGCTCAAATTAGACATGTCTGATTAGGCTGAAATTTCGTGAGACGTATTCCTACATCCCAATAAATATATATCTAAGTGGAGTTGAGGTCAATATCGAACAACTTAATTGGAGCACCATATAAAATAAAGCAAAGTCCAAAAAAGTGCAATTTTAAAATTTGAAAAAAAAAAAATAGAACGAATTGTGATCACATCTCGAATTATGGCTTAAAAGTTGCGTACTTTAAAGTAGAATTTTTAAACTATTTAAAAAAAAATCGAAGGTTTCGGACTTTTTCAAAAAGTCGATTTTAATTTTTTAACGTTAAAAAATCAGTGATAATTACTTTGAATAATTTTTTCATATTTTTATAACCTCTACTCTAGTGATAGAGGGTACATATAAGTATGTCATTCCGTTTGTAACTCATCGAAATATCGGTCTGGGACCCCACAAAGAATATATATTCCTGATTCCGGATCGATTTTAAGACATTCTAGCGATGTCCGTCTGTCTGTCTGTGGAAATGGTGATCACGACCAGAATACTACACGGCTATCACTGAAACTTAACATATTTATTGGAAGTTCTCCCGAGAAATTTGGTATAGCATTTGAGCGATATCGGTTCAGCGGTTCAAAAGTTATTAACGAAAATGTAAGGACACCTCAAAAATTTTAGTACATTCAACATAACCTAAAAATACAAAATGCTTTAATTTGGCTGCTGGTTGACATATGTGGACATAATTGAACACAAAATGGTATTTAAACAAGTACGAACACATTTTTTTACAAAAAAGAAAAAATCGCTATTTTATTTTAACAATTTTTTTTTTTGGCGGAAATTTTTTTCAAAAGTAATTTCCTTTTAAAAAAAGTTTTTTGCAATAATCTTTTTGAAATTGTGGAGGGTATCACTACATTCGGCAAGGCCGAATTAAAATTTTTTACTTGTTTTTTTTTTTTAAACTGCATTTAGATACCAACAAAACGTTTTTCCAACTTTTTTAAGATATCTATATTTTTTACTAATCAAAATTAATTGAAAATTTAATTTTTTTAATTTTTTTTTAAAAAATCGCCATTTTGAAAAATTCACCAACATGGTATAAAAATCTGATAATTTGAGTGCAAAGTTTTGTATTCCAAAAAAAATAATCGAAAGGGGTCGGGTCTAAAAGTGAGTGATTTGGCCTGGAATACCCCTTATACAAACGTACAAAACATTTTGTTATTAATAATCTTTTTGCATTTTGTATACCCTACTTTGTGGTACATGGTATAATGAGTTTGTATGAATGTTTGTTACTATTCGATATTTTGGTTCCAGACTCATCTTTAAGTATACTAATTTACTCTTTTTGAGTCGTGCGTGAACGGTGTAAACACCACAGGTTAAAATGATCAATCTATTAGGCTAAAAAGATAAAATTTAAGACTCTCTTGACAAAAGGGAAAAAGTCTATTGACCTAAAATATCGGTCCATATTTTGATGCAGCACCCGTCAAAATTATTCAAAACAACATTTTAAACACATTTTTTGTTTTTCATTAGTATTCCCATGTTTTGTGCATTGTGTATGGTATTCATGGAGTCGACCAGTATGAGTTTAACTTTTTTACTTGTTTTATATTAATCACTTGGTGTCATATAATATTATAATATGTGAATGTAAATGTGAACAATGCTGCCAGTCTTGGGGATTTATCTTCAAAAATGGGGGGATTTAGTTGGATAGGGTTTTATGAATTTAAATGAAGATTTCTAAAAACATATCTGGTATTTTTATACCCTCCACTCTAGTGATAGAGGGTATATATAAGTTTGTCATTCCGTTTGTAACACCTCGAAATATTGGTCTAGGACCCCATAAAGTATATATATTTATGATCCTCGATCGATTTTAAGTCGATCTAGCGATGTCCGTCCGTCCGTCCGTCTGTCTGTCCGTCCGTAGAAAACACGCTAACTTTTGAAAGACTTTACAGAGGCTACTGAAGTTTGGCATATATGTTTGTCATTTACCTGGTCAGGTTGGTATTGCAATCCAGCCAAATCGGTTCAGTGGTTCAAAAGTTATGAGCAAAAGAGTAAATTTCGGCAAGGGTGTTTCGCGAATTTACGACATAAAAAACACGATAACTTTTGAACGACAATAATGAGACTACTGAAGCTTGTCACGTATATTTGCCGCTTCCCGGGTCTATTTGGTATTAAATTTCAGCTCAATCGGTCCAGTGGTTCAAAAGTTATAAGCAAAACCCTGAATTTCAGATTAGTTTCATCTAAAATGCCAAAGCATTGGTGGTAACTAAACAATGCTTTTCAAACTTGTTTAATTTTAAAGCAATGTTTTTTAAGTTTGTTTAGTTCTAAAAGCATTGGTAACTTAAAAAAATTTACACTCAATTTACACTCAAAAAAAATTTTGCACTAAAAAAAAATTTTACACTCAAAAAAAAATTACACAAAAAAAATTTAGTTTTTTTTTTACAAAAATGACAATATTTTGCATTCACTCAGAAATATTTTTACAGTAAAAAAAACATTACACTCGAAAAAAATTTTACACTCAAAAAAAAATGAAATTTTCTTTTTTTTTAAAAAAAAAGGCAAAAAAAGAGTTTTTTACTCAAAATAAAATATTTTACACTCAAAAAAAAAAAAATTAAACAAAAAAAAAAAATTAAGTTTTTTTTTATAAAAATTACAATATTTTGTGTACATACGTACGTGCATTCATTCAGAAATATTTTTACAGTAAAAAAACATTAAACTCGAAAAAAAATTTACACTCAAAAAAAAAAATACTCAAAATAAAATGTTTCTAATCAAAATTGTTAACTTTTTCACGTTAAAAAATTTACTACCCTTTAAAAAAATGGATTGTGGAGGGTATTCATAGATTCTGCAAAGTCGAATTTAACTTTTCTACTTGTTTTTTTTTTTTTTTTGATAATCGATTAAAATTTTTACAGTAAGTTAAGAAATTCACATTTTTAACAAAAATGCTTTTACACAAATCAAATACGAGCAAATAAAGTTTTATTGGATTAAAAAAAACCGACTGTTCCGACCGTCTAAAAAGCAGTCTAACCGGTTTAGAATAGTTTAAAAAAATTTTCATTCAAGCAAATTTGAAAGGGTTTCTATATAATTTAATATCAATTAAAACAAACTGGTTGATCAATCATACGCACCCATACCCAAAACGACGATTGTGTATGGGTGCGTATGATCATTTTTGATTATAAATTTCAATTTTTTTTTTTTCATTTCTTATCTGAGGCATTTTAAGCCAAATAGAGAAAAACATGTATCCCATGAATTTCTTAATAGGTTGTATGGATAGTTCTATATGTTACTAAGAAAATTGCGTTTTTGGTTTCTTAAATTTTCTAAAACTGGGCTTAGGAGGCGTGGCTAATTATTGCATGATTAAATATTTATCAAATTAAAACGGAACGAACCACAATCCCAAAACTTTATATTTTTGTATATTTTTTTTTTTTAAATTTTCGGAACCCATACTAAAACTTTAAAATTTTGTAAAAAAATCAATTTATTGCATATTCGGACATTTATTTAATTTGCTTTCCTATCCACACAAAAAAATGTGCTTTTTTCGTTTCTTTATTTCAGGAAATCGCATTTGAATATTAAATTTTATAATAATTTTATATTTTTTTTTGTATTTTCTAGTTTTAACACCGCGCATGAGTAACTATTTTTTGCGAAATTCGTTGATTGTAACTCATAAAAGTCAATTTATAAAAATTGTTTTTAATTTTAGATGTTTGTCTATACGCATAAAAAATTCAGTAGTGCGTTTTTCGTTTTTTTCGCGAAAATCGCATTTGAATATTAAATTTCATAACAATTTTGTAATTTGCTTTTAAGTTCTTGTTTCAACATAGCCTATGAGTATTATTTATGTAAATACTTATTTGTTACTCATACGCCATGTTGGAACAAGAAAATACTAGAAAATTTAAAATTTGTTCTTCAAAAAAAAAAAAAAAAACCAAAAACCCATGTCTAATTTTTTTTTGTGTGGATATACGCATCTAAACTTTAAAAAAAAAAATTTAAAAAAAGTGCCCGGATTTATGATAAATAAATTTTTATAAAAAACAGGGGAAATTCCAGTACAAGTTCTGAAAATTACAAAAATAAAAAAAAAAATAGTCGGTAGCCCATAAAAAAACTATACAAGAATGCAAAATTTTGAGGTTGTGGTGCATTCCATTTTAATTTGATAAGCATTTAAACAAGGCAACTTGCCACAAATTTGACCATTTTTCCAATATTTGATTACGCCTCCTAAGCCCAGTTTTTGAAAAATTTAAAAAATAAAACCGCAATTTTCTTAGTTCCATATAGGGCTATCCATATAAATCTACTGTACGCATGTTTTTTTTTTCGCTGGACATATGATGTGGAATGCCTCGTATATATTATTGATCAGTGATCGAATTTAAGACATTCTCAAGACGACCGTCTATCTGTAGAAAAGGTGATCTCTCACGGCCAACATATTACTCGGAGATGACTGAAACTTAACATATTTATTGTAAGTTCTCCCGAGCAGTTTTGTGTTGCATTTAAGCGAAATCAGTTCAGCGGTTCAAAAGTTATGAAAGAATATGTAGGGGCATTTGGAATGTTGATACCTTCACCATAACCTAAAAATACGAAATGCTTTAATTGGGCTGCTAGTTGACACATGTGAACAGAAGTGATCACCGGATGGTTTTTAAACAAGTACAAATATATTTAAAAAATGCCTGCGAATTTTGTACTCTTGCCCAAATCATTAACTCATGATAATGTTTTGCGGAAGATTTGGGTGTACTTGCCAAAGCAAAGTTTGTTTAGAAAAAAAAAATGTTATATTACTTTGCTATTCCATGCAAAACGAATTGAAATATCAGTCGAGGACCCCATTATAAAACCAAAAGAGCTGTACATTTCGTAAGTGAGTGCAAAAATAAGTGCAAAAAAGTGTTTTTACATTTTGGAGAGTATAAAAGATTCGGCACCAAAAAATATAACACACTCACTTGTTTTATGTGCATTTGATAAACAAATGGAAAATTTTTATGCGAAAAGCTTAGACTTGGTGAAAAAGTAATTTTGGTAAAATAAAAAATGATTTTTTTTCACGAAAAACAAAATTATGTTAAAAAAAAATTAATGACCCCAAAATATTTGGTGAAAAAAAATTTCAATGAAAAAAATTTTTTTAAGAATTTTTTTGATGAAAAGAAAAATTTTTTGATGTAAAAAAAACATTGATAAAAAAAAATTTTTTGGTGAGAAAAAAATTGATAATAAAACATTTGATAAAAAAATTTGATGAACAAAAATTTATGAAAAAAAAACTTTGATGAAAAAAAAAAATATTGAAAAAAATATGATGAAAAAAATAAGATGCAAAAAAAAATTTATGAAAAAAAAAAAATTTGATGAAAAAAAGTGATGAAAAAAAAATTTGATAAAAAAAAAGATGAAAAAAAAAGTTTGATGAAAAAATTAAATTTTATGAAAAAAAAGTTTGATGGAAAAAAAAAAATATGAAAGAAAAAATTAATGGGTGAAAAAATTGATGAAAAAAAAAATTGATGCAAAAAAATTATGAAAAAATTTTATGAAAAAAAAAATTGAAAGAAAAAAAAAATTGTTGAAAAAAAAAATTTTTTGTTGAAAAATAATTATGTTAATTTTTATTCACCAGCTGGTGAAAAATGGTTTTATTCACCACGATGTGAATAATTATCCAAGTTACAAACCAATTTACAAAAATTTTTGGTTTTACGAAAATGAAAATTGTAATTCTTATTTTCTTTTTCGTTAACTGTTAGCTTATATAGTCAAACTGAGGTGGCATCCTGCAACTTTTTTAACCAGCCTAAAAACATTATCATGTTAAAAAAAGTATTTATTCAAAATAAAATATTTTAAATAAAAATTGTTAAATTTTTTCGCGTTCAAAAACTTACTAGCCTTTAAAAAGGGCATTGTGGAGGGTATTCATAGATTCGGCCAAATCAAATTTTATTTTTCTACTTGTAAGTTGTTTTACCCACCACATATTGCAATTGAAGGGTATAAGAATGTTTTTAAATTAACCTGAAGTAAAACTTGCCAAAAAAAGTCTGGCTTATTCTTTTTAATGTCAAGCTTTTCAAAAAAATCGATCTGGTAACCCTTTGTGTGCAACACTACGCAGCTAAAAATAGAACTTATTCATACAATTGCATTTCTTCTGTGTATGATTATATATAAACAACAACACAATTTAAATTAACGTTTAGTTGACACTTGCTTACTAGCCAATGTAGTGTATCGGTCTAAAGTGATCGTATACTATGGATGTTATCAAAAATAGAATGAAATGACACAGGTTCGAACCCTGTCGGGTGCCACCTGTAAATATTTTTTCATATGGAGTAGAAATGACTACCAACGGATTTTTATAAATTTTTAAATTTTTCTTACACATTTTGTTTAATAAAAACCTCAGAGAAATTTTTAATATCTATATAAAACAAATAAATAAAATTTAAAATTGTTAAACTATAGAAATTTCTGAGCAGATTGCAAATATTGTTATTTATTTGTTAATATAGAAATGAAAAATTAGAAATCAAAATTCAGCTTGAAGAAATTCAAGCGAGCTAAAGCTGTGGCTAAATAAAAAGAATAAAATAATTTAAAACTATTTAGCAGATTGCAAAATATTGTTATTTATATAGTAATGTAGTTAAAATAATAATTATTTATTCAGTTATATAGAAATCAAAATATTTAAAAATGATAAATTCTGTTAGAATAACAGCATGGAATGCAAACGGTTTTAAGCGGCGACTTACTGATCAAAAATTTGTCGAATTTATACAAACCGAAGACCCTTGTATTCTTCTAGTCTCTGAAACTCACTTTAAAGATACATCAAATCTTTCGCTTGAAGGCTACACATCTTATCATGCCTTTCATCCAGCGAAAACGGCCCGTGGCGGTGCATCGTTGTTTATAAAAAATAATATTAAGCATGAGTTTGTTTGTAAAATAGAAGATGAAAAATTTCAAATGGTTACTATAACAATAGATTTACTTGATCAATCAATTAAACTAGCTGGTATTTATGTATGTCACAATATTAAAAAATCTAAACTTTTAAATTATTCACCAACAAGCACAACCGACTTTGATGCGTTATTAAGTCTACTTGGTTCCCACTTTATAATTGGTGGAGATTTTAATGCAAAGAATACGTTATGGGGTTCTCGCAAAGTAGATACAAAAGGAATTATGTTAGCCAAAGCAGCAAATTTAATTGACTGTCGTTTTCATTCTGGCGATGTTCCAACTTCTTATCCATACCAGCATCTCGCGTTGCCGGACATTATTGATTTCTTTATATCTAAAGGCATTTCGAAAAATTTATTAAGTAATGTTGATACTAGTGATTTGTCGTTGACAGACCATAGACCTGTGCTAATGACAATCGGCATTAAAAAAAAAAGATTTGTGTTGATAGCTAATTTATATTTTTGCAAAAGAATTCAATTTATAGAATTTTGCTCATTCTTAATTTGTTTGTGTTTCTTTTACTACAAAACTACTGAATCGATTCATATGAAATTTGACAAACAGGTAGTGTGTTTTTTGGCAGAAAACTTATGTCATACTACATACGGATTGGATGTCCCGCTTCTTTTTACGACCACTTTTTGTAAAAGTAAGATTTTTTCATATATGGGGCGAACCGCGTCAACGGTACACACAAAAAAAAAATGATTTAAGTATAATTTTGCCAAAATGTTAGGATAACAGTAGGTAGTCTAGTCCGGCGAAAATAACAAAAAAAATTATTTTCGCAGGAAGGAATTCTCGATCCATTTTTTGAAAAATGTTTTTAAATTTAAAAAAATGTCAAGCTTTCTAATAAACTTATTGTTAGTTAAAATAACCTCAAAATAGACGCTTAATAAGATAACATTTTTTTTTAATAATTTGACCTTGAGTTTTAATAAAATTTTTATTTAAAAAAAAACAACAATGCCATTGAAAAGTACGTAAAAAATACTTTAAAATATATTTTTTTAAAAATAAATTTTTATCGCATAAAAGTGCCCATAAAAATTCCACCAAATATGATGAAAAAACTGTCTAAACCCAATTATTTAATTTTTGTCAAAATTTTGAAAAAAAAAATCAAATATTTGGCTAACTAACACACTTTGAAAATTTATTGCTGAACAATACGAAAAAATACCTTTCTGAAATTTCAATAACGTTAAAAGGACATTCTAGACTTTAATACAAAAAAAGGCAAAAAGGTCATTCAAATATGGTTTTTAACATTTTGTGTTGAAATTTAAAAAAAAAATTGTTTCTAAATTTTAAATCTTCATAATTTTATTTACAATATTGTTTTTATAAGTTTTTTCTTACGACTTACGGTTTTCGAGCACAAAAATGTTAAAAACTGTCTAAAAGACAATATTGTCAAAAAAGCGTTTTTTTTAAACACCCATATCTTCCAAAGTATTGATCCAAAAAAACAAAAAAAATATGTGTTTTAATCATTTTCGAAGCTTTATCAAAAAATAAACAAAATCGGTGATCCGTCAGTTAAATTTCCCATGGATTTGCTCATTTATCCAATTAAAACGAAAAACACCATAATCTCAAAAATGTCCATTCTTTTATATTTTTTATGGGCTATCGATAAAAAAATTGTATTTTAAAAAATTTTTAGAACTAATTCTAAAATTTCCTATTTTTTAAAAATGTCAATTTATCACAAATCCGGCCATTTTTTTTAATTTTTATTTTAAAGTTTAGATGTTTGTCTATCCACTTAAAAAAATTCAGACATGTGTTTTTCTTTTTTTTCGAGAAAATCGCATTAGAATTTAGAATTTCATAACAATTTAGTAATTTGCTTGTTTGTACTTGTTTGTATTTTCTTGTTTCAACATAGCGTATGAGTATTATTTATCCAAATATTTGTTACTCATCCGCTATGTTAAAACAAGAAAATACAAACAAGTTACAAAATTGTTATGAAATTTAATTTTAAATTTTTTTATAAATTGACCTTTTTAAAAAAATGGGAAATTTCAGAACAGGTACATTTTATAATTTTGATTAGAAATATTTTATTTTGAGTAAAAAACTCTTTTTTTATCATTTAAAAAAAAATTACTATTTTTTTTACTGTAAAACTTTTTTCGAGTGTAATGTTTGTTTTACTGTCAAAATACTTCTGAGTGAATGCATGTGCACAAAATATTGACATTTTTGTAACAAAAAAAAATAATTTTTTTTTAGTGTAATTTTTTTTTGAGTGTAAAATTTCTTTTTGAGTGTAAATTTTTTTTCGAGTGTAATTTTCAAGTTACCAATGCTTTTAAAACTAAACAAGTTTAAAAAGCACTGCTTTGAAACTAAAAAAGATTTAAAAGCATTGCTAAGTTACCACCAATGCTTTTAAAACTTGTTTACCACATGACATTTAAGATGAACAAAATCTGAAATTCGGGGTTTTGCTTAATACTTTTGAACCACTGGACCGATTGAGCTAAAATTCAATACTAAACAGACCTGAGGAACGGCAAAGATACATGCCACGTTTCAGCAGTCTCATTATTGTCTTTCGAAATTTATCGTGTTTTTTATCTCGTAAATTCGCGAAAAACCCTTGCCGAAATTTACTCTTCTGCTCATAACTTTTGAACCACTGGACCGATTTGGCTGGATTATAATACCAACCTGACCAGATAAATGGCCAACATATATGCCAAACATCAGTAGCCTCTGTGAAGTCTTTCAAAAGTTAGCGTGTTTTCTACGGACGGACATCGCTAGATCGACTTAAAATCGATTGAGGATCATGAATATATGTACTTTATGGGGTCCTAGACCAATATTTCGATGTGGAATGACAAACTTATATATACCCTCTATCACTTGAGTGTAGGGTATAAACAGGGTTCCCAGCTTATGAAAGATTAAGGGCTTTCGGGAAAATCCGTATAAAAACCGAACTAATAGGAATTTCGCCAAACGAAAAAATAAGGGTCAGCTTAATTTTGATAGAGATTATT
The DNA here is from genome assembly GCA_963921195.1 of Pegoplata infirma. Lineage (NCBI taxonomy): Eukaryota > Metazoa > Arthropoda > Insecta > Diptera > Anthomyiidae > Pegoplata > Pegoplata infirma. The sequence continues at coordinate 26,808,278 of OY992537.1, forward strand.
TTATATGATTTTGGCGGTCGTACATATATACATCTCAATATAAACTACCACAACTATTATACATTTTTGACAATAACGAACTTAACGAAGCCGAATTTGGACACGACCGATACACCGTTGGATAGGTCTTAAAAAAACCTTTCTTCCTGTATAAAATGATCATATAGTTTCTTTTGAAGAAATGGGAAAATCCTCAAAAATCCCAATTTTCCCCTCCGCTTTGACCCACTAAATGTGAGATTGGGCAGCTATAAAAAAAAAACAGGTAACTCTTAATTTGCTCCCCTCTTTCCTATATGCAAGTTTCAGGACAATCGGCTGATGCCCTGTGAAAGACCTTCCTTGTAAGTAGAGGGTATAACAAGTAGAAAAGTTAAATTCGACTTTGCCGAATCTATGAATACCCTCCACAATGCATTTTTTTTAAAGTGTAGTACTTTTTTTACGTGAAAAAATTAACAATTTTGATTAGAAATATTTTATTTAAAAAACTCTTTTTTTGTCATTTTTTTTTTTTTTTTTAAAGAAAAATTACTAATTTTTTTTTCGAGTGTAATGTTTTTTTTACTGTAAAAATATTTCTGAGTGAATGCACGTACATGTATGTACACAAAATATTGTCATTTTGTGTACATACATAAATTTTTTTTTGAGTGTAAAATTTTTTTTGAGCGTAAAATTTTTTTTGAGTGTAATTTTTAAGTTACCAATGCTTTTAAAACTAAACAAGTTTAAAAAGCATTGCTTTAAAATTAAACAAGGTTGAAAAGTATTGTTTAGTTACCACCAATGCTTTTAAAACTTGTTAAAACACGTGGCATTTTAGATGGACCTAATCTGAAATTCAGGGTTTTGCTAATAACTTTTGAACCACTGGACCGATTGAGCTGAAATTTAATACCAAACAGACCCGGGGAACGGCAAAGATACTTGCCAAACTTTAGTAGTCTCATTGTTGTCTTTCGAAAGTTATCGTGATTTTTATCTCGTAAATTCGCGAAACACCCTTGCCGAAATTTACTCTTTTGCTCATAACTTTTGAACCACTGCACATTGGGTTCAAATGATGCCAAAGTGGCGATTAATTGAAATTTATAAATGAAGTTTTTGTTATAAAATTTGGTATGGGGTAAAAGTAGATAAAATTCTGCAACACTAGTTATCAAAATCAATCAACTAAGTTGTTTACTTTTTTTTCGGTAAGCTGTCAAAGTTAACAAATTATTGCAGTTTTTGAAAAAAGTAAAAAAATTGAAATTTTTTACAATTAAAGCGATTATTAGTGGTATTAAGTCTTTTAAAAGAAAATCTTTTATAATGGAACCTTAAACACCAGGGATTAAGCTAAATTTTAAAATTTTTTTTGTTTATAAAAATTGTGTCTCAATGTTTTTAATAATTTTTTTAAAAAGGGTCCAAAATTGGGATATTTTCCATATTAATGGGCCACACATATTAAGTTAGTAATAGTTGGATTTAGTTTTGTGGATTTCAAAAAAGTATAGAATATCAGCTTTTATTTAAAAGAAAAAAAAGTACGGACAATGCCCGGCCCTTTTTTTTTATTCTCATTTTTGTGAAAAAAGTCTGGGTATCATTTATTAAACAAATCCATTATATGTGTGTTTATACCCTTCAACTGCAGTATGGGCTTACACTCACTTTGTCATTCCATATGCAACGCATCGAAATATGGGTCTAGGACCCAACAAAGTGTATATTATTGATCAATGATCGATTCTAAGACATTCTGTGACTAACCGTGTGTCCGTCCGTCCGTCTGTTGTTGAGCACACCATAAAGTACATAAAACAAGAGCTAGAATCCTGAAGTTTGTCACAAATATGTATAATGATCATAGGCTGGTTAAGTTCTTGAACGAGCAAAATCGGACCAGGGGGGAAAAAGTTCCCCCTTGAAGAACTAAATCTACCCCAGAAAAATATTTTTTTTACAAATTTTTTTTTGTATATTTGTTCAATAAATGAAACATTTTAATGCCATATGAAGTTCATCGACCTGAATTTGAACCAAGAGGGATCAGGAATGCCAATTTTTTCGGTCCGGCCCTTTTTGGGGGCGTGTATAGAAAAAATAATTTAAATAATGATAAATTTGTATTAATTAGGTGCAAAAGCTGACATCTATTTTTTTGGCAACGTTTATCGCGAGGGGAAGGTGTCCCCCATAGTCTCCCGGTGAACCCTCCCCCCTATGCGAAAAAAATGTCTCCTCAATTTGTTTTTTGTAGCTTTATTACATGTTCAAGGGTTTCGTGCTTTTTTCCAAAAACATAAAAAACGACTAAAAGATTAAAAAAAAAATTTTTTTGTTAATTTTTTTTTTTATAAAATGCTGTGATTTTATGTATTTATAATAATTCCTTAATAAAAAACTATAATATTCCCATAAATCACTTTTTTCAGATAAATTTGTACATTTATGAGATTTTGTGAAAAACAAAAATTGGATTTAAAAAAAAAATTATAATACTATAAATACATATTATGCGTTCTTTCTTTAATTACTTTGACAGTACATTATGTGCACTTTAATTTTCATTTTTTTTTATTAATTTATCGCTTTTCATTCCAAAGTTACAGCAAAAATTGTGAACTATAACCCTTTTTTCCGAAAAACAAAAAAACGCCTAACAGGTTAAAAAAAATTTTTTTTCCAATTTTTTTTTTTTCCAAAATGTGTATTTTTACGTGTTTATATTATGTCATCAATAAAAAAATATGATATTCAAAAACTACTGCTTATCTGAATTAATCGCCATTTTGGGTACCATCGAACCCACTGTGCACTGGACCGATTTGGCTGGATTGCAATACCAACCTGACCAGGTAAATGACAAACATATATGCCACACTTCAGTAGCCTCTGTAAAGTCTTTCAAAAGTTAGCGTGTTTTCTACGGACAGACAGACAGACGGACGGACGGACGGACGGATCGACTTAAAATCGATCGAGGATCATAAATATATATACTTTATGGGGTCCTAGACCAATATTTCGAGGTGTTACAAACGGAATGACAAACTTATATATACCCTCTATCACTAGAGTGGAGGGTATAAAAACAATAGAACTTAAGAATTTAAATTTAATGAAATTTTTTTACAGTATTGAAACAACTTTTTAATTTAATAAAATTTGAGTTTTTGTTGGACCTTAAATTTCATTAATTAATTTTTATTAAGTTCGGTTCGGAGTCCATATAATTTATTGTTGAGAAATAATAATTTTGTTTGTTCAAGAAAATCCGAACAAAAAGTCAAGTGACAACACAGACCAAGCGGAAATTTCGAAAGCTTTCTGAAGTTTCAATCGATCCATCATCAGCGCTTTTTCGATTTTATGCAGGTATTTCGATGACAAAATAAAAAGCGTTCTTTATACTGACGAAAAGGTTTCATCATCTACTGTTATGATTTATGTATGCTTATTTAGTAATTTAAATACACTCAAAAAAATAAAACTGTAAAGTTAGCAAAAAATTTAGTTAAATTTAACTAAAAAAAAACACCTGATTTTGAACCTACTAAATTTCTAGTTAATTTAACAAAAAATATTTAGTTAACTTTTCGTAGAATGAATGTAGCAAAAAAACCGTAATTTTAACTAAAAATTCAGCTGAAAATTTCGTAACATTTTTTATTAGTTGAGTTCAGCTAAACTTTTTGTAAAAAATTTTAAGTTTGGTAAATATTGGTTTTAAACACTAACACTTCACTTATTTTTTCTTTTTTTCACAGCATTAAGTTCAGCTTAAGTAGGACTTATGAGATTTGCATAGGAGGCTACACAAGAAATGTTTAAAATTTTTCACTTGACAAAAATGTTACAAAAAATCAGCAAATTAATTAGTAAAAATTCGTAAACTCAGTTTTAAAGTCAACAAAAAAAATTAATTCAAAATTTGTACAAAATTAGTATTTTCGTAAATTGAACTTAACTAGAAAAAGTAGTTAAAACGCTGATTTTAACTAAAAATTTGCTAAAAAGCCAGTAAACTCGAGTTAACAAAAAAAATTTGGTTAACTTTACAGTTTTATTTTTTTGAGTGTATGTTTTCTAATCAACCATACGCACCAGTGCCAGAAACTACTTACAATTAGTTTACTAGTATTATTCATGGGTGCGTATGATTAACCATTTAAATATAATCTGGTGGAACCACGTATCATATGTTTTTGATTACAAATTTGTATATATTTTTATTAATTAACATCAATTGGCCTTGTCATAAAAAACTGTCATCACTTGACCTTAACAAATTTAAGGCAACAAAAGCTAGATTCCTGACATTTTTTTACGATTATGTATTATAGTCATTAACTGGTTAAGTTTTGTGGGCGTGGACTTAAAAAGTAATGAAATAAATTATACTCGATTCGGGAGTACTCTTTCACCATTCACCTAATCTTTAAAAATTTGATATTCTTTCGATGTTAAAGGTTTTTTTCTTGTTAAAATTAACAATATAGATAATATCTTCAATATTTACAAGAAAAAAATTTTAAAATCTTAAAATTCGAAAGGATATCAAAATTCTAAAAAGTAGGTGAATGGTGAAAGAGTACTCCCGAATCGAGCACATTATTATTTAAAGCCAAAAATCATTATATTTGAATTTATAAACATTTATTGCGACGGAAAAGGAAAAAAGTATCTTTGCATAAAAAAATAAAAATACACAGTGCATCAATCAAAATTGGAATGGGATGAAATCAAAAGCAACTGAAAGTTGACATATTCCATAACAAAACCCCTCAAGCCTTTTTTGAGTTCAGAGCTAGAATTTTTTTACACCCATTTAAACTTATATTATATTTATAATATAAATTGCTTGAAAATTGTATAAGGGGCGTATGCATTATTTTGTAATTGCCTTTAAATAACAATCATACGCAACGGTGCACTGTGGTTTATTTTTAATAATTAAGCTATTCATTAAGTAGATACTGGACCGATTTCAGCGAGATTTATACCGGTTATGGATAACTTAATTTTAATTCTTAAGTTCGGACGCTGCACCCCACATGTCCAATAAGGACATTTTGTGTCACTGTGTAATTTTAACTCTTGCATGATTGTTTCTATATAATTAAAAAAAATTTAAATCAAATCTAACTGAAACTTCGTTTTTAAATATTTAATTTTTACTCCTTTTTATATATTTTTCTTACTCCAGTTTAAATGACAAAACTAAATCGAATTACATATAAAAATACAATCCTAAAGGCGCTTTAAGTCTTGTTGTTTGCCGCATTCGTCAGCAACAACAACAACAGCAGCAACAAATCGTATTGTTGTGTTGTCCACTCACTACATTTTGAAACAATTGCATGGCGGCACTTGTCAAAAGTTTACAAATGCCATCCATACACAAACATGATTGCCGACAATGATGATCGCTAGAAACTACTATTTAAAAGTTGGCAACATGATGGTAACCATCATCGTCAGCATCATTATCATCATCATCATCTGCAACAGCAGCAGCAGAAGCAACAACAGTATGATCAACTTCTTCTTAAAACAAAACAACAGCAAAAAAAATTAAGATTTACCTTGACTGTGGAAATGCAACAAAATTATACACTCGAAAAAAGTTGTTGGACAATCTTAAAAAAAATTAAAGAAAAAAAATTAAACATTCGAGTGTTAAATTCTACTGTGCCAAATCTTTGATACCCTAAAACCTTAAAAAAAATAAATAAATGTTTAAGGAGAGGAAGTTTTGGAGGAGACGTTGGGAAATACGTTCCTCCTCTCGATAAATGTTGCCTTATAGGTAAATTATGAGTTTTGTACTAAATTAATAACATTTTATCATTTATTTAAAAATTTATTTTATATCCAAGCCCCAAAATTAATAATCCCCTTGATCCAAGTACAGGTCAATGAACTTCATGTGGCACTAAAACTTTTTATTAATTGAACAGGTGAACATAAAAATATGTTCAGAAATTGTGTTTTTCTGGAAAAAAATCTTCTATGGGGAACTTTTTCCCTTATTTCGATTTTGCCCACATACAAGCTTGACTACACTTAGAAAAAAATCTTGTAAAATTACAAGAAAAGTTTGTAACTTTTTTTTTGCTGCCTCCTATTTGACAAGAATTCCTTGTTATTTTACAAGTTTTTTACCAATAATTTCATAGTTTTACAAGCTTTTTACCAATATAATTGTAAATTTAAAAATTTTTTTAACGTGATAAAGCTTCGTGATTTTACTAGACGAAGTTTTGCTACCTCCTATTTTACGAGAATTCCTAGTAAAAATTATGAAATTTTTTGAATTTTTACAAGATTTTTACCAATAAAATTGTAAAATAAAACTTACAAGAAATTCTCGTAAATGAACTAGATTTTTCTTGCAAAAAATCTTGTTAATTTGTAAAATTACAAGAAAAACTGTAAAATTACAAAAAAAAATTAAATTTCGATCGAAAATTATTTGTTAAAAAAACAAGGGAAGCTTTCAAATATTGGTAAAATACGATTACGAGAATTTTTCTAGTAATTTGTAGGGATGTCGCGAATAGTGTATTCGGCATTTTACCGAATATTTACTATTCGGTATTCGGCTTGAACCGAATACGAATATTGCCGAATAGTTTGATTATTCATACGCCTGTATTTTATCTATGTAAAAAATTGAAAAAAAAGTAACAGACTAAAAAACAACAACGCTTTTGCTGACACTATTTTTTCGGTTACCTTAACAATTCGAATTTGTATCAAGTGCTCACGTTTTTTTTGTACAAAAAACCAACTAAAATGACTACAAAAAAGTCAAACGTTAATAAAACTTGCATTTTAACCAAATTTTAGTTTTGCCGAATATTCGGCAAACTGTTACCGAATATTTATTTAACCGAATATTCAAAAAACATGCCGAATATGCCGAATACCGAATAGTGACGAATATTCGCGACATCCCTAGTAATTTGACAATTTTTTTTTAATGCAGCCTTGTGCCAAGTTTCAGGGGTCTAGCTGTTTTGGTTCGGACTGCATCATGGTTCATTTCAATAGAAAATTAGTTATCGATAACAATATTTTCTTTAGAAAATAACTTAAGTAGAGATGGGATTCTACCCAGTATTTACCCGACCGGGTAAATAAAAGATAAATACCTTTTTTGGATATTTATTTAGGTATTTGTTTGTCAATAAGCTGAAACGTCATTTGAAATAAGTAATTTGTTTTAATTTTTTTAAAAATAAATATTTATATGGTGCATTCCATTTCAAATTGGACACTTTGAAATTTTTTTTATTTAGATTTTTCTAATTTTTTTTACAGTTTTTAGTACCCTTCGAAAACTGTACTACTAAAAACTGTACTAAAAAAATTGAAAAAATCTAAAACAAAATTCAAAGTGTCCGATTTGACATGGAATACCCCATATAAATATTTATTTTTGATAAAATTAAAACAAATTACTTATTTCAAATGACGTTTCAGCTCTTTGACAACCAAATACCCAAATAAATTCCCAAAAAAGGTATCGAATATGGGCAAAATAGGCACATCTGAAATATGTTGTGTGCCATACAAGGGCACCTGCACCGTGTGCCAGTTATGGACTCATGGCACATTTCAAATATTTTTTTTTTATTGTCTTAAGAAATAAAATACTTTTTTAAGAAAGCATAGTAGGTACTTTTTTAGAAAAAAATAGTACTTTTTTAGGAAAAATATAAAAAAGTACTTTTTTGTTAAAAATGTACCTTTTAGAATATAAACGTACCTTTTCAAGAAAAAAGTACTTATTTAGAAAAAATTAAATAAAAGTATTATTTAAGAAAATATAGTACTTTTTCAGAAAAAAGTACTTTTTAGAAAAAAAAATTTACTTTTTAGACAAAATGGTACTTTTTTTTGAAAGAGTAAATTTTTTAGGGAAAAGGTACTTTTTTCAAAAAATAATGCACTATTTTCTAAAAAACACTTTTTTCTAAAATGCTCTTTTTTCTAAAAAAGAATTAAGAAAATATAGTACTTTTTTTAGAAAAAAAGTACTTTTAGAAAAAAATTTACTTTTTAGACAAAATAGTACTTTTTTTTAGAAACAATTGAATTTTTTTATTGAAAAAGTACTTTTTGTGCAAGTTATGGACTCCTGGCACATTTCAGATATTTTTTTAAATTGTTTTAAGAAATAAAATACTTTTTTAAGAAAACAAAGTAAGTACTTTTTAAGAAAGAATAGTACTTGTTTAGGAAAAATAGAAAAAAATACTTTTAAGAAAGTATTTTTTTAGAAAAAAAGTACTTTTTTTTGTTAAAATATTACTTTTTAGAAAAGCACTATATGTATATAGCACCTTTCAGAAAAAAGCGACCCTTATTTAGAAAAAAATGGACTTTTTCCTAAAAAGTATTTTTTAAGAAAATATAGTACTTTTTTTTAGAAAAAAGTACTTTTTTTTTAGAAAAAAAGTACTTTTTAGAAAAAAATTTACTTTTTAGACAAAATAGCATTTTTTTTTTGAAAAAAGAAAATTTTTTAGGGAAAAAGTACTTTTTTCAAAAAAATGCACTTTTTTCTAAAAAATGCACTTTTTTCTAAAAAAAAACACTTTTTGCTAAAAACACTTTTTCTAAAAAAGCTATTTTTTTCTTAAAAAATCAATTTTTCTAAAAACAGTACTTTTGTACTACATTTTTAGAAAAAAGTACTTTCCCTAAAAAAAAGTACTTTTTCTAAAATAAATAAATAAGTTATTGATAACAATCTTTTCTATACAAAATTAGTTATTAATATAACGATAAAAAAATATTCTATAGAAAATTAGTTATCGAAATTTCGATAACAAACTTTTCTATACAAAATTAGTTATCGATATTTCGTTAGCAAACTTCTCTGTAGAAAATCAGTTATTGATGTAACGATAACAAACATTTTTGTAGAAAAATTTGTAATATTTTCTATAGAAAACTAGTAATATTTTCTGTAGAAAATTAGTAATATTTTTTTTAGAAAATTAGTAATATTTTCTATAGAAAATTAGTAATATTTTCTATAGAAAATATTACTAATTTTCTTTAGAAAACATTACTAATTTTCAATAGAAAATATTACTAATTTTCTACAGAAAATATTACTAATTTTCTATAGAAAATATTACTAATTTTCTATAGAAAATATTACTAATTTCCTAAAAAAAATATTACTAATTTTCTACAGAAAATATTACTAGTTTTCTATAGAAAATATTACAAATTTTTCTACAAAAATGTTTGTTATCGTTACATCAATAACTGATTTTCTACAGAGAAGTTTGCTAACGAAATATCGATAACTAATTTTGTATAGAAAAGTTTGTTATCGAAATTTCGATAACTAATTTTCTATAGAATATTTTTTTATCGTTATATTAATAACTAATTTTGTATAGAAAAGTTTGTTATCAATAACTTATTTATTTATTTTAGAAAAAGTACTTTTTTTTTAGGGAAAGTACTTTTTTCTAAAAATGTAGTACAAAAGTACTGTTTTTAGAAAAAATGATTTTTTAAGAAAAAAATATCTTTTTTAGAAAAAGTGTTTTTAGCAAAAAGTGTTTTTTTTTAGAAAAAAGTGCATTTTTTAGAAAAAAGTGCATTTTTTTGAAAAAAGTACTTTTTCCCTAAAAAATTTTCTTTTTTCAAAAAAAAAAATGCTATTTTGTCTAAAAAGTAAATTTTTTTCTAAAAAGTACTTTTTTTCTAAAAAAAAGTACTTTTTTCTAAAAAAAAGTACTATATTTTCTTAAAAAATACTTTTTAAGAAAAAGTCAATTTTTTTCTAAATAAGTACTTTTTTCCTGAAAGGGTCGCTTTTTTCTGAAAGGTGCTATATACATATAGTGCTTTTCTAAAAAGTAATATTTTAACAAAAAAAGTACTTTTTTTCTAAAAAAATACTTTCTTAAAAGTATTTTTTTCTATTTTTCCTAAACAAGTACTATTTTTTCTTAAAAAGTACTTACTTTGTTTTCTTAAAAAAGTATTTTATTTCTTAAAACAATTTAAAAAAATATCTGAAATGTGCCAGGAGTCCATAACTGGCACAAAAAGTACTTTTTCAATAAAAAAATTCAATTGTTTCTAAAAAAAAGTACTATTTTGTCTAAAAAGTAAATTTTTTTCTAAAAGTACTTTTTTTCTAAAAAAGTACTATATTTTCTTAATTCTTTTTTAGAAAAAAGAGCATTTTAGAAAAAGTGTTTTTTAGAAAATAGTGCATTATTTTTGTGAAAAAAGTACTTTTTCCCTAAAAAATTTACTCTTTCAAAAAAAAGTACCATTTTGTCTAAAAAGTAAATTTTTTTTTCTAAAAAGTACTTTTTTCTGAAAAAGTACTACACTCAAAAAAAAAAATATTGTAAAACTAGCAAAAAAAATGGTTAAAATTAGCAAAAAAAAACTGTAGTTTTGGACGTAGCAAAAATTTTGGTAATATTAGCAAAACCATTTTGCTAATCAAAAAATTAGGAAAAAAAACGGTAAAATTACAAGAATACCATTTTATTTTTGTAAAAAATCAACCTTGTAAAATTATCAAAAAATATGGTAAAATTACCAAAAAAAATGGTAAAATTGAAATAGATAAAAAAATTGTAATTTGGTAAAAAAAACTGTTTTATTTAGTAATTTTTTTCTCTGATTAGTAGTTGATTTAAAATTTGGTGAATATACTAAAAAAAATTTTGCCTGTTTTTGAGCACCACATTCTTTAAATGTAGTAATAGCAGCATATTACATCAGTTGTTGGATGGTTTCTTCGGCTTAATGGTGGCAGCATCTTCTTTTTCCTTCTTCTCAGCAGCTGAAGTTGCAGTAACTGGACTTCCAACAACATCAAAATCTAAAATGATTTTTTTTCACTTAAACACTTTAAACAAAAAATTTATAGAACAACACTTCACTTTTTTATTTTTTTTGCGTCATTTTTTTAGCTTAAGTAGAACAAATGAGATTTGCGTAGTAGTCTACACAAGAAATTTCTTACATTTTCAGGTAAAATTTGTAAAAAATTAACAATTTTTTTTCGAATTTTTAATTTTTTTCACATGTATTTAAAAAAAAATAAAAAAAAAAACTTTTGGATATTGAAGATTAGAAATCTAACTATGTGTTAAAATTTAAAAAAAATAAATTTTCAAAATTATCAACTTTTATTAACAGTGTAGGTGGCAAATTTTAAAAAAATTTCATATAAAATTAGCAAAAAATATTGTAAAATTAGCAAAAAATATGGTAAAAAATACTAAAAATTGTATAGCCTATTTTTGAGCGCACATGCAGTTGATGGATGGCTACTTTGCTATGGTGTTGGCAGCATCATCAATCTGCAATGATTTTTTTTACACTAGAACACTTGAAACAATTTTTTTTTTTAAACTAAGAAAAAAAATAAAAAGTATTACCATTTCTTTAAGGAAAATACTAATATTTTTGCTAAAATTAAAGTAAAATAAAAAAAAAACTAGCAAGAAAATATAGTAAAAATACCAAAAAATTTTTGTATTTTACCAATAGTAAATTGCCAAAAAAAACTGTTAAAGTTAAATTTTTACAATTTTTTTTGCTAAAGTTTGGTTGAAGTAAATTACAACACCTTTTACTAATATTTTGACTAAGTTATTTTTTTGAGTGTATATTTTCTTAAATAATACTTTTATTTAATTTTTTCTAAATAAGTACTTTTTTCTTGAAAAGGTACGTTTATATTCTAAAAGGTACATTTTTAACAAAAAGTACTTTTTATATTTTTCCTAAAAAAGTACTATTTTTTTCTAAAAAAGTACCTACTATGCTTTCTTAAAAAAGTATTTTATTTCTTAAGACAATAAAAAAAAAATATTTGAAATGTGCCATGAGTCCATAACTGGCACACGGTGCAGGTGCCCTTGTATGGCACACAACATATTTCAGATGTGCCTATTTTGCCCATATTCGATACCTTTTTTGGGAATTTATTTGGGTATTTGGTTGTCAAAGAGCTGAAACGTCATTTGAAATAAGTAATTTGTTTTAATTTTATCAAAAATAAATATTTATATGGGGTATTCCATGTCAAATCGGACACTTTGAATTTTGTTTTAGATTTTTTCAATTTTTTTAGTACAGTTTTTAGTAGTACAGTTTTCGAAGGGTACTAAAAACTGTAAAAAAAATTAGAAAAATCTAAATAAAAAAAATTTCAAAGTGTCCAATTTGAAATGGAATGCACCATATAAATATTTATTTTTAAAAAAATTAAAACAAATTACTTATTTCAAATGACGTTTCAGCTTATTGACAAACAAATACCTAAATAAATATCCAAAAAAGGTATTTATCTTTTATTTACCCGGTCGGGTAAATACTGGGTAGAATCCCATCTCTACTTAAGTTATTTTCTAAAGAAAATATTGTTATCGATAACTAATTTTCTATTGAAAATGAACCATGATGCAGTCCGAACCAAAACAGCTAGACCCCTGAAACTTGGCACAAGGCTGCATTAAAAAAAAAATTGTCAAATTACTAGAAAAATTCTCGCAATCCTATTTTACCAATATTTGACAGCTTCCCTTGTTTTTTTAACAAATAATTTTCGATCGAAATTTAATTTTTTTTTGTAATTTTACAGTTTTTCTTGTAATTTTACAAATTAACAAGATTTTTTACAAGAAAAATCTAGTTCATTTACGAGAATTTCTTGTAAGTTTTATTTTACAATTTTATTGGTAAAAATCTTGTAAAAATTCAAAAAATTTCATAATTTTTACTAGGAATTCTCGTAAAATAGGAGGTAGCAAAACTTCGTCTAGTAAAATCACGAAGCTTTATCACGTTAAAAAAATTTTTAAATTTACAATTATATTGGTAAAAAGCTTGTAAAACTATGAAATTATTGGTAAAAAACTTGTAAAATAACAAGGAATTCTTGTCAAATAGGAGGCAGCAAAAAAAAAGTTACAAACTTTTCTTGTAATTTTACAAGATTTTTTCTAAGTGTAGTCAAGCTTGTATGTGGGCAAAATCAGTTATTGATGTAACGATAACAAACATTTTTGTAGAAAAATTTGTAATATTTTCTATAGAAAACTAGTAATATTTTCTGTAGAAAATTAGTAATATTTTTTTTAGAAAATTAGTAATATTTTCTATAGAAAATTAGTAATATTTTCTATAGAAAATTAGTAATATTTTCTGTAGAAAATTAGTAATATTTTCTATTGAAAATTAGTAATGTTTTCTAAAGAAAATTAGTAATATTTTCTATAGAAAATTTGTAATATTTTTTATAGAAAACTAGTAATATTTTCTATGGAAAACTAGTAATATTTTCTATAGAAAATTAGTAAAATTTTCTATTGAAAATTGGTAATATTTTATATAGAAAAATTAGTAATATTTTTTTATAGAAAATTAGCAATAGTTTCTATTGAAAGTTGGTAAAACAAATGTTTCTATTGAAAATTAGCTATTACTGTATCGATAGCAAACTTTTCTATGGAAATGTAGTTATCGATGTATTGATAACAAACTTTTTCTTAGAGAGTTAGTTATCGATAATAAAATTATCTATTGAACATAGATGGGAATTTTTCATTACCATTGAAATTTAATTACCATTGGTTGATATCAATGGTAATGAAAAAATTTTTATTACCATTTAATGGTAATTAAATTTTTTTAATTGAAAAAATAATTACTAATGGTAATGAAATGCACCAATTGTTGAAAAACACCAATTATAATTGGTTTCAAAACAATTGGTTTGCACATTTTTGTTTTTTTGAAAAGTTATAAATTTAAACATCAAAGTATGTTTTTACAAAAAAAAATATGAAAATGTCAAAGACAAAAAACAAAATGCAAATAAAAATTTCAAATATTGTGTTATACAAAGGCAATCAACGTGTGGGTTGGTTTATAAAATGTGAAAAACTAAAACACCATATAACAAAAAACAACAGATATTTCCAAATATTAACGATTTTGACAATATTGTGACGACTTTTACTAATGGTAATTATTTTTTTTAAGTGATGCCACACCAATGGTAATTATTTTTTTTTTAATTTTCATAAGTAATTAAATCGATAAGTAATTTAATTGGTACAATTGATACAACCAATGGTAATGAAAAAAATTTCATTACCATTGACATCAATTAAATGGTAATTAAACCATCAATTAATTGGTCCATTTAATTAATTAGTCCCATCTATGCTACAGAAGATATGTAATATTTTCTATAGAAAATTAGTAAAACAAAAGATTTTGGAAAAAAAGCTATCGATCTTTTCTATAGAAAATTAGTTTTCGATAAGAAACTTTTGTATTGAAAATTAGCTATCGATGTATCAATAACAAACTTTTCTACTGGAAATTAGTTATCCACTTATCGATAACAAACATTTCTATTAAAAATTGGTCATCGCTGTACGATAACAAACTTTTTTATAAAAAATAAGTTATCGATGTAACTAAAACAAACTTTGTTTTCGATGTATCAGTACAAATTTTATAATTTTATCGCTGTGCGATAGCAAACTTTTTTATAAAAAATAAGTAATCGATGCATCTATAACTTACTTTTCTAAAGAAAATTATCGATAACAAACTTTCATATTGAAAATAAGTTATCGATAACAAACTTGTTTTTAGACATCAATTTTGGATGTATCGATAACAAAACTTTTTCTTAGAAAATGACTTACAGATGTATCGATAACAAACTTTTCTATAGAAAATTAGTTATCGATGTATCGATAGCAAAACTTTTTTAAAGAAATTTTTTTATCGATGTATTAATAACAAAATGTTATATAAAAATACAATTATTATCAATAACAAAATTTTCTATCAAAAATTAGTTATCGATAGCAAAGTTTTCTACAGAAAATAAATTATCGAGTGATCGATAACAACCATTCTATAGAAAATTAGTTATCTATGTATCGAAAATAAAATGTTTATAGAAAATTAGTTATAGATGTATCGATAACAAACTTTTCTTTAAAAAATTAGTTATAAATGTATCGATAACAAACTTTTCTATAGAAAATTAGTTGTCGATAACAAACGTTCTATAGAAAATTAGTTATCGATAAAAAACTTTCTATAAAAAATTAGTTATCGATGTATCGATAACAAACTTTTCTATAGAAAATAAGTTATCGATGTATCGAAAATAAAATTTTTATAGAAATTTAGTAATCGATAAAAAACTTTTCGATAAAAAATTACTAATCAATGTATCCATAACAATGTTAGTTATTAATGTATCAATAAAAAACTTTTCAAAACAAAAATAGTTACCGATGTATCGATAACAAATTTTTCTGTAGAAAATATATAAAAAAAAAATTTTATAAAAAATTAGTTGTATTGATAATAAACTTTTTTTATAGAAAATAAGTTATCGATCTATTGATAACAACATTTTCAATAAAAAATTAGTTGTCGAAGTATCGTTAACAAACTTTGTTACCCGAGTAAAAATAAACATATATAACAATATGTAACCAGATGCAAACATAATAAATCATATATGATTATACATCGCGTGAGATATTTTCAAAATGTTTTAAATGCAGTCATATGTA
Source organism: Pegoplata infirma (assembly GCA_963921195.1). Classification (NCBI taxonomy): domain Eukaryota; kingdom Metazoa; phylum Arthropoda; class Insecta; order Diptera; family Anthomyiidae; genus Pegoplata; species Pegoplata infirma. The sequence continues at coordinate 26,823,886 of OY992537.1, forward strand.
GTTATATATAATTGAATCATGATTCGGATTAAAAGGTGTACGGTTGATATAATTATATAAAATTATATAAGGGTCAATACAAAATTTGTTTTTCTGTATAATTTAATATAAAATTATAAATATGGGGCAAAACGCGTCAAAGGTGCACACCAAAAAACAAATGTTGTCCAATTTAAGTATAATTTTGGTAAAATAGTAGGTTATTGATAGGTATTCTAAATTACAAATATAAAATTTTTTGATGAAATATTGGCAGAGTTACAGGGTTGGAAAGTTTTGATGTTTTTGAAAAGAACATATTTTGGTGAATTTTAATTAACATTTTGATGAAACAAAAATTATAATTTTAAGAAGGACTTTTAAAGTATTTTTGATGGCCTTTAAAATGGCATTTGTGTTTTTTTTGAAAAAAATAAATTTGACCTTAAAATTCAAGGTCAAAATATTAAATTGTAATTATCTTATAAGGGTCGCACTTTAAGATTTTTTTCACTAAGCCCACTAGAAAGGTTGACATTTTTTTTAATTTCGGTTTTTTTAAAAAAAATGGTACCCGAGTAAAAATAAACATATATAACAATATATAACTTGATACAAACATAATAAATTATATATGATTATACATCCCGTGAGGTATTTTCTAATTTTTCTAAATGCAGTCATATCGCTCCTTTACTTGTATAGTGTCATAACTCAAAAAATTAGTTTTTTGAGTTAATGATGCAGAATTATTCGTTATATCATGCTTTATATTGTGTCAAAAATTCGTATTAATATCTTTTAAACTCACCGTTTGAGAAGAGTACACGCCATTATTACATTTTCTATGTACCGGCCTTTTTCAATTAAAAACCAGTTTCAATAGTAAACTTTAAACGTGTTTTCTGCAAAATCAAATATTTTGAGTTATGACACTATACAAGTAAAGGAGCGATATGTTGTAATATATAATTTAATCATGATTCGGATTAAAAGGTATACGGTTGATATAAATATATGAAATAATATTAGGGCCAATACAAAATTTGTTTTTCTGTATAATTTAATATAAAATTATATATAGCTTATTTTGTTCCATATATAAATGTTTCAAATTAACCAAAAATGTTCTAAGTTTTTTAAGCAAAGTATAAGAAACTTTTAAAATGTTCCTAAACATTTCCTTGTTAGGGTTATGTATATCACCTATCTGGTTCGAAGCGTACCCAAACATTTTTTTTGTTTTTGAAAATTATATGTTTGGTGAATGTATCGTTGACCTGTGGTGTAACTCACCCAAACCAAAACACACCAAGACTTTTTTATGTTTTTATGCAATTAGATCTAATTGGATCCAATGAAATATGGCAATGTCTGGTCAAAACTCGGATGAAATCGAATCATATTTTATACAAGTTGATCTTTTTTAATGCAAAAACATCCACCATTATTCGGATTAAATTGCGTATAAATATATATTGTGTTATATATCATTATGTATTGCATCATATAAAAATTTTTACTCGGGTATTGAAAAAATTTATAGCTGAATTTTATATAAAAAATCTGTTATCGATCGGATGTTTTATACCATCAGTTGTTATCGAATTGTTAAAACTTTCTTTGATAATTTTTTTTTATCGATAACAAAAAATTTTTTTGATTTGGTGTATTCTGTTTGTCATTTGTATTAAAAGTATCTCTTTTTTACTAATTTATTTTTTTTGAGTTGTTAAACAAATATCATGGAATAGAATTGAAGAAACAACAAACAAAAAACAAGATTTTAAGTATTTATTTCGCATTATTTACGCATTGAATTGAACTTGAATTTAGTGATTTGTTGTATGTATAAACGAGTACAAGTATGTTTGCTGTTTGGTATTGTTCTTGATCCATGCCATGGCTCGATGATTTTCTTGATTCTGATTTTTTTTTTTTTGTATTTCTTCAGTTTTTGTTTTATTTTTAAGGAAGCCATTACACGCATACGATTGACTCGTTTTATGATCTGCTATAATTTTTCCAATGCCAATGTAGAGTTTTTTTTTTTGATTTTTTATCTTATGCCTCAGTGGCCGGTTTGCAAGAGTTCGCTTTTGTGCAACTCTGTTATTTGTTGTAAAAATTTTAAGTTCTTGTTTTTTGAAGTGTTTGCTGTTTTATTGAGTTTTAAATTTATTGTTGCAAATTAAAATGTGTTGTTTGGAATTTTTATATATTATTTAAAAAAATCAAAAAAAGGGATCGAATTTATTAAAAATGTAACAGTTTTAAAAACTTTAAAAAACAGGAATTTTTGAGTAAAATTTTTTTTTTCGCTCTTGTAATCATATAATTTTAATTTGGACTTATTATTAATAATCCGTTGGCTGACTTTAAATTCTGTTTTTTTGTGAGTTAGATTTGCAGTCCACTCATTTATTAAAAACTCTTTGGTTTTCTTTTAATTTTGTTAATTGAATATTAAGATGTAACTAACCGTGTTACAATTTAAACTTCTTTTCAAATTATTAAAATAATTAATATTCTTTTTACTTTACCATATTAAATTTCCATCTCCTTTATGATCGTTAATCATTTTAGATTTGTATAAAAATATGTTTCTTTTTTACTATGAATATTACATGTTAACATAATGAATGAGAAATTACTTTAAATAAAAAAGCGAAAACTTCAAACCTCGTTAAAAATATTAGTAGTATTATAATAAAACTGAAAATTTTATACAACAATATAATATATTTTTTTGTGAATAATTATCTTACAAAAAAACTATAAAGTTGTATAATTTTTTAGCATATTGCATGATAAATAGTTCTTTTAACTACAAAAGAATTAAAATAAAAATAAATTTTATTATGCACGGTGGGGTTTTCATGATTTAAAAAAACTTTTCGATTTCTTCAAATTTGAGACGCAATTCTGCTTCTAGGTGACGTAAGGAAGAGAATGATCCCAAAAACCAAAAAAAGAGTACAAGGCGCTTTTTTTCAGGCGGGCAAAAGAAGATTTTTTATTTCGAAAAAAAGTTTAAAATTTAAAAAAAAAATCACTTCGCTTCAAAAGTAAAATTTTCTGTTTGAGGTTGTGAAATGTGTAATCTTTAATCACTTCAAAAGGATTCGTAGCCTATTCGTAGGATTTTTAGACACCAATTGGGATTAAAAAAAAATCATTTAATAATTTATTGAATATAGAAGTAAGACCTTTAAATACTGACTTATGGTGTTTTCTTTTCTGGCAAAAAATGTGCCTTTTTTTTGCATTTCGCCCCGAAAATTATGTTTTTGTGTTCTTTTCTAAAAAATGTCAACCCTTATAAAGAATATCGTGTTCTTTTCTAAAAATGTCTGCCCTATAAAGTGCAAAAAAGTTGCACTTTTTACCCCGTAAAAAATCACGGGGTTGAAATTGCCTTATACAACAGCTGACTTTTTCTGTGTTGTTTTCTCAAAACAGCTGTTAAAAAATACAGGGCAGAGTATTGCTGTATGTTGTGTTCTATTCCAGTCAAATAAAATGCAAATTTTTATAGGTGAGTGTTAAACATTTTAAAAATGTATGCCCTAAAAGGCAAACATTTTTTTTCAGAAAAGAAAACACCATTAAATTTACTGACAAGCAACAGAAAATAAATAAACTTTTCTTCAAACGTCTTATGTGAACACTAAACGTCCCGGAAATAAGATATCCTATTATTACCATGATCTGTCAAACTGACTATTTCACTACATCTTTAAACAATAATAGATCTATTGCTATATTATGTAAGAACGTTTAAAGATTTAAACATCAGCTTTTTAAAATCGTTTTTAGTGTCACCCTGTTGTATCATAGGGTGACATATGGTTGTTAAAACAGCCCTTTAAAAAAGCAGCCAAAACGTTTACCCAACAAAAATTCTTGAATTTTTATCTGGTTATAAAAACCAAAATAAAAGTATATTAGGAATTGTTGATAAGGGGTTTAAATACCTTTAATTAAGTCTATACAGCATATTCGTCCCATGCCTAATACATTTTTTATTGCAAAAATACTTAAAAAATTGAAAATTTTCTGAACTTTAGGAAAATTAAAAAAGTAAACTAAAACCTTTTTTCTAAAATCCACCATGACAGATCGATGTGGAATTTTATTAGCTAAAATACAAAAAAGGAAAAACTAAAATCGGTTAAGAATTTCGACCTGTAGGCAAAATTGGATAAAAAAGCAGAGGTTTCCCCACTGTGGGTTGGTCCGTTTCTTTAAGCCTTTCAAAGACGGCACTCCTGGAGGAGTCTTTCGGGATAATCATGATATGGCAGATGATTATCTTTATGGATAGCCTGGCATCAGGGAATACCCTCTGAATCAGTGGCGGGTACAGCTTTTGGGTTTGGGGGGGGGGGGGGGGGGGTGAAACATTTTTTTATTTCAAAAAAAATTATAAATTCACTTTTGTTGACGAGCAAAAAAAAGGGATACGTTACAAAAAAAAAAGTGAAGGGAAAGCTACAAAATCATCAAATTTATTAGTTTTTGCCGAAGGAGGTTTGTTTTTCACAATGATGGGTACCAATACCTTTTCGATACCAATACCCGTTAATACCAATTCAAATTGAAAACCAATACCAATTAAAAACCAATACCTTTATTTGTGCGATACCAATACCGATAAAAAAACCAATACCGATTCCCCACTACCAATACCAATTAAAAACCAATACTTTTATTCTTCAAAACCAATACCAATAAAAAACCAATACCAATTCATTTTTTTCTACTTTCGTATCGGTTTTGTTTCGGTTTTTTGTATTCTTATTTTCGTTTTTTTTTTTAATTGTGATGTCAAACATTTTCTTTCCATCACATTATTAGGTTTTACCTGACTTAAGAATTGCAAAAGATGTTACATCGATCAGTAATCGTTTGCATGCAATGTCACATAACAAAAAGGAGTTAGCTACTTGAATTTAAAAAGCCATAAAAACATAAAATAAATATTTTTTGTGACGGTTTTTATGACACCTAATAAAAGTAGATCTTAAAAAATTTAGACCTTTTCTGTGATGAAATTTTTTCGTTTGCAAACATTGTTAATATTTGATATATGTACATTGAATGTCACTGCACTCTTCTTTGCGTTGTAAAAATAAAATACTAATGTCCTTTTTTGGAAATTCCAAAATTTTAATCAAGCAGACGTTACAAAATTTTATGTAACAACACCAGAATCCAGAAAAAAATTTTTATTGTTTTATTAGAGGCACAGTCATATTATATAAGAATTTAAGAACGCATAATGTGCAGTTCACACTTGCTATTTTTGAGAGTTTAAGGGCTACGTGTTTAAAAAAAAAATATTTTTTCTGTATTCTTTCCATTACGTTTTTATTCTGTTACTGGTGTTTTGTTAAACAACTTGTTTAAAGTCGTAAGTGTGAACCCCATATAAGAAAAAAATTTACCTGTGCAATCGCATTTGGCAAAAGATCTAAAATCGAAAAAGGGGCCCCTGCATGATAACCCATTTCGATCACCTTTTTCAAAAAAATATTTATGTATGAAAAGGATGAAGTTCAGGTATATTTTTTTACAAATGTTAAGTCTCATCTTTCTGCAATTAAACAATTTCTCCCTTTTGACCACCATGTGCATTAAGTGGAATGTGCATCAGCACAGAAATTGTTTCAAGCAAAAACGAAAAATTTGCATTTTTTAGTTTAGGCTTTTAATTTTTTTATTAATTAATATTATTTTTTTTAGATTTAATTTATTATTAAATTCCACTAATTGAAACATTTTGAAACTATTTATTTTGAAAATAACGAAATAAATTAATAAAATAGCAAATAAATCCAAATATTAAAATTGCATAAAAAGTTGTAATACAGGCTTTTCTGGAATAACGGAACATTACAATTTTTTCAGATCAGCCGGTGCTAATTTTACTAAATAGGTACCTTTTTCCAAAAAAAAATTAATCTTTGTCCAAAATGGGTTAAGCATGTACTATTTAGTTTAAAGTTTGACTTAATTCTGAATGCAAATACTGCAAAAAAATATTTTTTTTTTTAAAAGGGGTTTTTCAAAAAAAAAAAACATCCCTCACGCAAAAATTCGACTCACTCTCTATACACTCACTCAGAATTTTTCAACTCACAATCACGTGATTTAAATGAAAATCACTTTTTAGAGTCACGCAAATCACGGGACCAGCGACCATCTCCAATTCAAATACATAAACAAGAGACAAGTGTCTTTTCATTTGTTTAATCATTAACATCTGTAAATTTTATTTAAAATGAAGTGTCCACCCTTGAAAAAGTTTCCTTGTAGGTCTGAATCCAAAAAGTTTCAAGGCACTTATTTATTACCTTAATATAGTCACTTGATTTAAATGAATCTCCAATAACCAAATGATTTAAATGAAAATCACTCACGCTCACGCGTGAATCACGGGACCAGAGACCATCTCCAATTCAAATACTTAAACAAAAGGCAAGTGTCTCTTCATTTGATTCATCTATAACATCTGAAAATTTTGTTAAAAATGAAGTGTCCACCCTGAAATAGTTTCCTTGTAGGTCCGATTTCAAAAAGTTTCAAGTCACTTATTTATTACCCTAATATAGTACTTAATTTAAATGAAAATCACTCTATAATCACGTGATTTAAATAAAAATCGCTCACGCCTGAATCACGTGGTTTTTTGAGTTGCTCTGGACATCTCAAAGGCATTTGACCGAGTCTGGCATAGTGCACTTATCTCGAAATTAATAGCTTTCGGTGTTGGCAACAAATTTACTCGATTTATATCGAGCTTTTTACATAAACGGACTATTCGAGTTGTTATCGATGGTTTTTCCTCCCGTGATTTTATATTAAATTCGGGAGTCCCTCAGGGATCCGTTCTTTCGCCATCTCTCTTTTTGATATTTTTGAACGATTTACTAAATTCAACATCTAACCCCATATATTCTTTTGCTGATGACAGCAACATTAGTCATTCATACTCATTCGATTATAGACCCAATTGTTATGAGATTGATTCCATGAGACTTAACATGAATGACTCACTTAACCACGACTTAGAGGCTATCTCCGAATGGAGTCTTATGAATAGAGTTGATTTTAATGCTCGTAAGACCCAATGTTGTGTTCTGACACATAAACGGCTAGTCAATCCAGAATTGCCAACACTGTCAATTGGCGGTGTTAATATTGAGGAATCGGATTCCTTAGAAATACTGGGTATGAAAATACAGTGTGATGTAAGGTGGAATATGCACGTGTTCGAAGTGGCGAAAGAAGCTTTCAAGTGCCTAGGCTTTCTAAAACGCTGCAGAAACTACTTTTCTTCAGCGGATCTTTTGTGTATATATACCACATATATCCGACCGAAAATGGAATACAACTCACATGTTTGGGCGGGTGCTTCGAAAACCGCTTTGGAGCTTCTTGACCGAGTTCAACGTAGGGCACAGGTCCTTATAGACGATGACACTTTGTCTAATTCCATAGACTCCTTGGAACACCGTCGAATTGTGGGCAGTGTGTCCCTGTTTTATCGATACTTTCACGGGAATTGTTCCGCTGAAATTAGCAACATTATCCCTGAAGTTCGTGTATTTCAACGCAGTACTCGTCTCTCTGGTAGAGCCCATCCATTTGTTTTGGAATGGTCTACTGATCGTACTACACATTACAGGGAAAACTCGTTTTTTGGCCGAACTATACGTTTATGGAACGAATTACCTCCACACGTTTTTCCTGCTACATACGATATCATAAAATTTAAATCAAATATCCACAAACACTACTCCCTCTTTCCTCCTCCACTAACCTTTATTTCCTAATATCAGCACAATGCAATGCATATATAGGGGGCATCCCCTGAGTGTTGGTTTAAAAAAAAAATAAACAAAAGACAAGTTTTTCTTCATTTGTTTCATCTATAACATCTGTAAATTTTATTAAAAATGAAGTGTCCACCCTGAAATAGTTTCCTAGTAGGTCCGATTTCAAAAACTTTCAAGGCACTTATTTATTACCTTAATATAGGCTTATATTCTGAATTTCAAAAAAATCGATTAACATTTACGACCTGTAGAGACTTTTGGCCAAAAAACCTACCATCTCGCCCCAGTGTGCACTGTGGGGCGGACAGAAGGACGACTTACGTTAAATTAATTAATATTAATGACAAAACCTTTTGCATACAAATACCAAAACCGATATAAGATAAATACCAATACTTATTAAAAACCGATACCGATTCGAGGCTAAAACCAATACCAATACCCAATACCTAAATAATGCAAAACCAATACCGAAACCTATACCAATTCAACAAAAAATGAAAACCAATACCTATACCAATACTAATATAATTTTAAAAACCAATACCAATACCAATACTTTTATCGAATTGGTACCCATCCTTGGTTTTTCATGATCATATTTCGTTTAGATCAATTTTTTTTAATTTGTTTTTAAAGAAAATTGTATATTTTTCGTATACATAAGAAAATAAATTTTTAATAGAAGAAAATCTCCCTACATAGAAAACATCAGATGTTGAGACATTTTTCGTGAAAAAATTATTTTTTATAGAGAAAATGTCGCAGAATATAAGACTTTTCTTTACGAAAAATGTCTCAGTATCTGAGACTATTTTCGTATAGAAAAATTTTCAAATTTTTAAAAGAAATTGAAAATTTAATATTTTTTGTATACATAAGAAGAGTCTAAATTTGAGAATTTTTTAATAGAAGAAATTCTTCCTACATAGTAAATATCAGATTTTGAGACATTTTTTGTGAATTCTTTTTTTGTAGGGAAAATGTCTCAGACTTCCTTACGAAAAATGTCTCAGAATCTAAGACTTTTTTCGTATAGAAAAATTTTCAGATTCTAAGAATTTTTTTTTACATTCACAAAGAGAAGTGTTTAGTTGGAATTCTATTATGAAAACGGAATTTTGATAAATCTTATACATTTTTAGTTGTTATTGTAAATTTTTTATCACCATACCAAATAAATAACATCAGTAATAATTAATTTTCAATCGTGACCGAATGAATGAATCAACAACTAATAATTTGGTTAATATACCCAAACTAAAAACTAATAAAGTTTTTGAAAAATATTTAGTAAGTACAACCGTTTCTTTTTGTCTTAATTTTCCCTCTCGACCAATAATCATTTGTTTAAATTAATAAATTCCTAAAACATTAGGTAATAGTATCCACAACTGAAAAAGTTGGTTAACTTAACCAAATTTTCAATATTTTTTTATTTTTGAAAAATTTTACTAAATTATAAATTTGTATTGGTATTCTTAACTAATAATTGGTCGTTAGGATTTCATTTCAATTACAAAACGTTTTACGTCAAAAAAAAAATGAAAATAGTAATCATTTAAAACAAAAATGTTATTGTGTTCAGACGTTTTTTAAAATTTTAAATAAAATTTCGTAAAAAATGTTACAAATGTTGAAGGTAAGTTGATACCACTGCCGAAATACAATAAATTTAAATCAATAAATCTTATTTTAGGAATTTGCACACGCAACTTTAATGCAGATGCTAAAGATGATATTTTACCCAGAAGTCGAAAATACAATCGTTTTTGAGCCAACTATAAAAAACTTTGGTGCAGTTTCCAAGAAATCCTTAGAGTCCAAAGTGTTCAGAGAGTGGTAACAAATTTAAGGTTTGTAAATGCCAGAATATTGAAATTAAGAAAGGTTCATCCAAAACTATTCTCAGAATCGGAGACATTTTCTATAGGAAAAATTACTCAAAATCTGAGACTTTTTCTGTAGGAAAAATTTTTCAGAACCTTGTTTAGGAAAAATTTCAGAATTTGAGAGTTTTCCTTTTTTTCTATTAAAAAATCCTTGGACTATGAACATTAGGGCTATAACCAAATATTTGGCATAGCACCACGTGATGGACAATGTTGTTTTATTAACCAAAATAGCTTTCTCCGATCATTTTGCAAAAAAAACCACACGCACCAAATGCATTTTCTAAAAGTCCTCAAGATTTTTTTTATTAACATAAAATTTATGTATTTTTTATTTAACAACAAGTAAAAATGTTAAAAAAATTCTAATGTCTATTTATTGAAGGAAATAAACTTTAGACTTAAAGTTCGTGCTGATTTACATAAAGGAGAAATATCCTGGACCACCATAGTGGCACATTCCGCGCAAATATTACTTCTTTGCTGCACTCAAAATATTTTGTAGGCAAAAACAAAAGAAAAACACACTTAAAACAAGTGAATAAACATTTGAAAACCATCCCAGTAATTATTCATTTATTTTAACAAACAGCAACATTTATTTTTTACTGTTGACAAAATTTTCTAAAATAAATAACATTAAACATTAAAAAATTACGGTTTTTTCACTCTTTTTTACTAACATATTCGAAAAAAAATAACCTACGAAAACATTAAAAATTAATGATAGTTCTGTTATTTTTACCAACAAATTCCAAAAAAATAACCTACGAAAACAATAAAAATAAATGATTTCGCAGGTTATTTTATACAATTTTCTATTCAAATATTTTTTTAAAAATTTTTAATAAAATTTTGGGGAATCGATCCCGCAACCAACTACACTCTGGCCAGGCACTCTACCCATCGTGCCAAAGTCACTTGATACAAACATGTTTTTATATTTCTATAAATAATTTTTTGATTTTTTTTCAACAAAAAATTTACTGACTTGTGTAGGTAAAAACTAATGATATTTCATTAAAAAATACCAACAATTTAAAAAAAAAATGACTTACACAAATCATTAAAAATTTAAAGAATAATCAGTAGTTTTTACTTACAGAACAAAAATAAATGACTTTAAAGATTAAATGTTAATGAAAGTCTTTATTTTTTAGTGTGTTATTTTTGAAACAAAGGACAGAAGAAGTCATTAATAAAAACTGAACATGAAACAAATGTTTTTGCTTTTAAAAACGACTAAACGGAAAACTTTTTAAATAAACTACAAACAGTTAATGACATAATTTTTTGAGTGTGGTTTGGAATTATTGATTCTTCTTTTTCCTAATATCTTAAGAAGCATCTGAGCGTTTTTAAATCTACCTAGCGACTCCTCCAGAGATTTAAAGCCATCTTCCCTAAATCAGTGATCTGACAATGAGAACTATATGTCAAACTATTTTCCACAAATAAAGGCACATATTCGGTAAAGCTCAGTTTGGTAACTTGATATTAAAATGAACGTTAAAATGTTGTTGGGAAGGTGGGTAGTACCCCATGGGTACCTTCCCCGCCTACCTTAGTTTTAGTTTCGGACTTGATTAAAGCTGAATCATAGTTAAAATAGCTACATTTTGCGATTAAAAAAAAAAATACAAAAATAGTAATTTAAAACTTCATCGCGTTTGGTGCGTGTACTTTTTTAACATCCGCGAAAAAGTGAAAACATTTTTCTTTATAGTTTTTCACGGTCTATATGACTGTGCTATGCCAATTTTGATATTTTCAAAAAATGTAAAAAACGTATAGCCCTAATGAACATATTATGTTTCCATAAAAAAATTCTAGAAGTCTGAGATATGTTTTTGATTTTTTCATTGAAATGTTTTCTTAAGAGATATATGTATTTTGACTTCGAGTTATTTTTGCTCTAGAAAGTCTCGCAGATTCTGAGACATTATTAAGAAAAATTCTTAGATGTTAAATTTGTTCTATCAGAATTATCAGTTTTAATTTATTTCTTCTATTGTATGTATTTATTTCACTTTTTAAATTATAATTTTTTTACAATCAAATAAATTAGTAAAATTGCTTGAAAAAATATTAAAAAATTTAATTTCAAAAGAAACAGTTTAAAAAAATATTTATTGGTACAACTATATAACGCTTTTTAAAATTCGATCACTCTAACCAATGTAAATTTAAACATAAAAATATTTGGTTCTTATGATAGATATTTACCGGTAGAGACAACTGAATTGGCAGTAGAGGCAACTGAATATTGTGATAGTTGGTGCAACCGCAAAAATTCAGTTGGCAAACAATTCAGTTGCAACAACTGAATCCATTTTCTGTGTGTTATTATTAGATTTGTTTCGTACTGAAAAAATTTTAGATTCTGAGACCTTCTTTCTATTTCTATAGAAAAAGTGTTAGATTCTTCGACCTTTTTCCAATAGAAAAAGTCTCAGATTCTAGGACCGTTTTCCTAAAGAAAAAGTTGCAAATTCTGAGATCTTATTTCTAAAGAAAAAGGTTCAGATTCTCAGACCTTTTTCCTAAAGAAAAAGTCTCAGATTCTGAGTGCTTTTCCTTATATAAAAAAAGTTTAAAATTCTGACACTTTTTCTCTGAAGAAAAAGTGACAGATTCGGAGACATTTTTCTAATTCTGAAATCTTTTCCGATTCTAAAACACTTTTCCTATAGAAAAAGTCGGAGATTCTGTTTCCCTTTCTTAAAGAAAAAGTCCCAGATTCGGAAATGTTTTTCCTATAGAAAACGTCTCAGACTTTAAGACCTTTTCCTATAGAAAGGTCATAGATTCTGAGACCTGTTTCCTATAGAAAAAGTCTGAGATTCTGAGACATTTTTCTGAGATTTTGAGACCTTATTCCGATAAAAAAAGTCTTAGATTCTAAGACCTTTTTCCCGTTGAAAAAGTCTCAGATTCTGCGACCTTCTACCAATGTAGTAAGTTTCAACTTCTGAGACTATTTTTCTACAATAAAAATCTCAGACTTTGAGACCTTTTTCTTTTTAAAAAAGACCAGATTCTGAGACCTTTTTTCTTAAAATAAGTCTCAAATTCAGAAATTCTGAGATTTTTTTCCTATAGAAAAATTCTTCTGCGACCTTTTTCCTATAAATAAGATTTGAGACCTTTTTCACATAAAAATAGTCTCAGATGCTAAGAATTTTTTCTTTAGATAAAGTTTATTCTTTAAAAAAAAAATTTAAATAGTTTTACATGTGTAAGTTCAAATATCAACATTTTTAAAATTTTAAGATATTTTTCCTACCGGTATGTAGAAGACATACATTTTTCTATACATAAAAAGCAAATTCTAAGAAATTTGTTTATGCCAAAATTCATAATAAGATTGACAGATATATTTCACAGAAATTTTTCAGATTACTAATTTACTTTTTTCTTAAAAAATTTAAAAATTTTCCATATTAAAATTTTCAGATTTTTTTCTATGAAAAATTTTTGGACTTCAAGAATTTTTTTTAGAAAATTTCCTTCTATCTTTTTTCTTATTTTTCTTTCCTTTTCTTTCTTTTTTCTTTTTTCCCCTTTTTTTCTTTTCGAAATTTTGTCTGGGGGGGGGGGGGAAATTTCCCCCCCAGTGGTCTTTATCGCCAAAGCGGCAAAGTACCTTTACATATTACAAAGAGTTTTCAGACTGTCATCGTTTTTATACCCTCCAACTACAGTATGGGGGGTATACTCACTTTGTCATTCCGTGTGTAACGCATCACAATATCGGTCTAGGACCCCATAAAGTATATACATTTATGATCAGTGATCGATTCTAAGAGATTCTAGCGATGTCCGTCCGCCCGTCTGTCCATCTGTCCGTCGTCTGTCCGTCCGTAGTTTGACTCCCGACATTTGGCACGAATATGTCTTACGTTCCTACGCAGGTTAAGTTCGTAAATGAGTAAAATCGGACCAGGGGAAAAGTTCCCCCTTGAAGAAATAACCTGCCTCTGAAAAATAAAATTTTTTACATGATTTTTTGTGTTTATGTTTAACAAATGCAACATTTTTATGCTAAAAGAAGTTTAAAGGTCTGCATTTGGACCCTGAGAATTAGAGAATGTACTTTTTTCCGGTCCGCCCCCTTTTTATGGGCGTGGAATAATTATTTTTTTTTTTTAAATTATGATTAACTTGTATTTCATTAGTGCAAAAATCATAAGAGGTAATTTCCATCCCCCCCAACTACCGCTACCGACCTACCCCAAAAAAAAATAAAACGCCCCTGAAATTTTTTTTTATTGCAGGGTAGAAGACCCAAGACCCAAGCCCTCCGAGTTATAGTTTTCGAGTTATTTCATGATCAAATTTCTCAAGACCCCATTCCCATATCTCGAAAACTAAGCAAGATAGAGCGTTTCTGACCAAAATTTTGCATCAAAATCAAAAGTGACCCTATAATAGGGTACGCACATACCCATGTGAGGAACCCATATATTGGGGGCTCGTAGGGTCCTCAAATTGGGACTCCATGGGGTCCAGAGAATCCGTTTAAGTTTAAGGAAATTTTTACTTATTTAAAAAAAATATTTTTCCTCTGGATAAAAACAATTATACTTATATCAAGTACAATTTTACTTACTTTTAATATATATTTAAGTAAATGCATCAATAGGAAAAAATGTACTTGGAATAGCAATTAATATCTTTGGAGCCCTCGCATCCCCTCCTTTTCTTAAATTAAGTTCAACATGCTTTAAAATTGGTAAATTTTTTTCAGTGTATGTAAAATTTTGTAGCTTTGTAACAGAGCGGAAGTTGGGAAATAATATTTAAGAAGAAATTGATCAATTTTAACTTTTGCTTTCCTTTTAAGCATCTTCAACAGTTTTTGAATAATAAAGAATTATTTTTGGAGATAAGTACCAGATTTCACAACATCATTAATGCGCTTAGATCAATGCTAAAAATAGTTCTTTAATTAGCGCTGAAATGATAAATGATTTACTTGCATATTCATAGCAAGAGTGATCTAAACTGTGATGTGGTCCAAAAAATCATGCCTAACAAGATAAGCTTAGGAAGCGCTTTTTGACTTGTGACTGCCTTCCAAATTCTGCTTTCAGTTCAGCAAAATTTCATCACTTATTACCACAAATATTTTTGTAACAAAAAAGTGCTAAAAACTCATGCAAAGTGTGGTCAAAACTAAAAATGCAACCGAATGAATAACTAATTGTTTAAGCATTTCCTTTTCTTAAACAAATAATAAATGTACTATAATGAAAAAACCCTTGAAAAAAAAAAATAATAATATCATGCCTGAGTGATTGCCATGAAAATTAAATGAAGACTTTCCCAGCAAAACTTAGATTACCAAATAAGGTATAAAATAAGGTATAGGATCTCTTATTTTATACATTGCAGCATTGATGATTTTAACAGGCGATGAGACTCAAAGTAATGCATACGAGTAAGGTATATAATATAGCATACCAGAACGTAATATATAATGTGTTACGAGTAGTGAAAAAGTAATTTTGTATTAAATTTACTCACGTGATTGTAAGTGAGTGTAAGTAGATAAAATATGCTCGTGAGTGTGTGGCGTTAGAAATTTCCTGTCGTGAGCCCATCTCTAGTTTAAACTTATGCATTTTTTTATAAAATAATTATTTTTTATGTTATTGTAATGCATTATGCATCCAATTATAAATAATACATTATTTCAAACTTTCAAATAATACATAATGTAACCAAATATAAGTCATCCATGATTTAATGTTTAGAAATAATAAATATTAAATAAATTTTTTCGAATAATCATGCATTACGTAGCAAATTATTAGTAATGCATTATTTTTCACTTGAAAATAATACGTTGTGGAACAAATGTTTGGTAAGACATCCTAAAATAATGCTACAAATAAGGTATATACATTACCTGGTAATGTGTTATATAATCACTACCCATTACCAAAGTTTTGCTGGGTTGTTTGGTCTGTCCAGAAAGTCAAATGAAATAACACAGTCTAGCAATTATTCAATTAATTTAATATGTACAAAATAAAAATTTAAACAAATTTACATAATTTGTTATTACAACGCAAAAACAATTTAAAACAAATATAAAATACGTGCAACAATAAAACAAAAACAAGAAAACGACAAAGAAAAACCTTCATTAAACAAATTATTAATTAGTTAAGTATTTTCATTACAAAGGATTTTTTAAATAGTTTAATTTAAAATGTAAAATATGTTTTAATTTAAGTTAATTAGATTTTTTTTATACATATTTATTTTGTATTTTTTCATACACAAACCATGACATTTATATTCAAATTGCTTATAATTTTCCAATATTGATTGAATGAACACCTGCAGTTATAATTTAATTTTAGTTTAATAACAAATTGTTTTATTTTGTTTTCAATATACGTATTTCAAGTGGAATATTCATATAAATTGTATATAATATTTAACTTTGCAATTAACTACACGCATGTGGTTAATAATATTCGATTTAGATTTCAATTACAAATGACTAATGTTATTGAAATATGTATAATTCAAAGTTTGAATTATAATTTAAAGGGTTTTTTTTTTCAAATAAGTTGCCAGGGCATTATTATCCTAAAAGTATTACCTATTGTAATAAATGGTACCTCATTTAAATTCACTTTGTCATTAAGGTGGACCTTATTTTGTTTATTTTCCATTTTCTAAAATCGGATCACAGTTTTGTATGAGGTTAGGTTAAAAAAAAAAAAAACGTTGACAAAAATATGAGCTCGATCGGTTGAAACACAGCAAAAATTGGCATTACTAGTAATGGGTTTTGTAATCCGAAACAGATGTTAATCAGTAGTTACTTATTGAATGAAACACTAATAATTTTAACAAGGGCGTGAGACAAAAATAACTAGTGAAGAGTATGGAGATAAATAAGTAGTTACTACCTCGGATTACAAATAAGGAGTAAAAACCCATTACCAATAAGAAGTAAAATAATTAGTTAATTAAAACTTTTAAAATTTAACTTGTTTTTACTAAAACTTAAAAATTGCGTAATTTTCATTAAGTTTTTAAGTACTTTTGAAGTTAATTGAATTGTAAAGGTTAAAAACTGCAAGTGCAAGAAGATATTATTACTTAGAGGTGCTTTTATAACATATTACTGAGAAGTAGTTACTTTTGGGCTTAAAATAATGTTAATGGTAATGGGTACTCATTATAAATAATGTACTTGGTAATGATTACTTTTCACAACTCATTACCATGTTTTTGCTGGGAAATTGCTGTGTGAGAACGAAATTGGGGCTAAATGGAAGATACATCATATTTTTAAGTTTTGATGCGCGGATCACGAAATTTAAGAACATTTTAAAATCGGTCGAAAAATTTCGGTGTTTTTCTACGTTCAAAAAATTTTTAAAAAAATCTCAAATTTCTTCCCCCTTACACTTTCATAGAACTTTTAACGAACTTTCATTTAACCTTAACTTGAACCAAATCCGATAACACAGCCCTACAAAAAAAATTCGACCCTCTGAACTCGAATTTGCCATCCAAAAAAAATCTATCGTTATGTTTTCATGTAATCTTACAAGGAAGTTCCCCAAAATGCACTCACGTTGACTCACACTCATAAAACTCTTAATTATACAAAAAAAAAACAAAATCTAAAATAAAATTTAGCAAAATTTAACCAAATTTTTAATATTTTTTTTTATTTTCTTGGGACGAAATTAAAAGTTTAGCCAACTTTTACCAATTTTGTTTGCTTTTTTCGTAACGAAATCACATATGAAACGAAAATAGATTACACAAAAACATAAGGATTATTGATGAAAAAATAAAATTATAAAAAAAAAATATTAATGAAAAAAAAAAAATATATTGATGAAAAAAAAAATATTGATAAAAAAATATTGATGAAAAACAAAATCTTGAAACAAACTTTATGAAAAAAAGTATTGATGAAAAAATAATACTGATGAAAAAAAATATTTACGAAAAAAAAATATTGCTGAAAAAAAATATTGATGGAAAAAAAATATTGATGAAAAAAAAATATTGATGAAAAAAAAATATTTATGAAAAAACAATGTTGATATTGATGAAAAAAAAAATATTGATGGAAAAAAATATTGATGGAAAAAAAATATTGATAAGAAAAATATTGATGAAAAAAAAATTGATAAAAAAAAATATTGATTAAAAAAATATGTATGAAAAAAAAAAAAAATTGATGAAAAAAAAATATTGATGAAAAAAAAAAATGTATTGATGAAAAAAAAAAACATATTGATGAAAAAAAAATATTGATGAAAAAAATATATTGATGAAAAAAAAATTAAAAAAAATTTTGATGAAAAAAAATATTGATGAAAAAAAATTATTGACTAAAATTGATGAAAAAAATTGATAAAAAAATAGTTATAAAAAAATAAGGATGAAAAAAAATATTGATGAAAAAAAAAATGTATTGTTGAAAAAAAAGTATTGATGAAAAAAAATATTGATGAAAAAAAATTATTGACTAAAATTGATGAAAAAAATTGATAAAAAAATAGTGATAAAAAAATAAGGATGAAAAAAAAATACTGATGAAAAAAAAATGTATTGTTGAAAAAAAAAGTATTGATGAAAAAAAAAACATATTGATGAAAAAAAATATTGATGAAAAAATATATTGATGAAAAAAAAAAAAAATTATGAAAAAAAATTATGGAAAAAATTTTTGATGAAAAAAAATATTGACTAAAAAAAATTATTAAAAATAATTATGTTACGTTTTATTCACCAGCAGGTGAATATTTCTTTTATTCACCACGACGTGAATTATTATCCAAGTTACAAACCCAAGTTAAGTTTTGGTTTTAAGACACTGAAAACAGCCCAGCAAAACTTTGATTACCAAATAATGTATAAAATAAGGTATATGATGAAAAAAAATATTAGTGAAAAACAAAATCTTGATGAAAATTTATGAAAAAAAGTATTGATAAAAAAATACTACTGATGAAAAAAAATATTTATGAAAAAAAAAATAAATGAAAAAATATTGTTGAAGAAAAAATAATATTGATGAAAAAAAAAAATATTGATGGAAAAAAAATATTGATAAAAAAAATATTATGAAAAAAAAAAAATTGATTAAAAAAAAAAAAATTGATGAAAAAAAATGTTGATGAAAAAAAATGTATTGATAAAAAAAAAAATTATTGATGAAAAAAATATTGATGAAAAAAAATGTATTGATGAAAAAAAAAAAACATATTGATGAAAAAAAAATATTGATGAAAAAAACATATTGATGAAAAAAAAATAATAAAAAAAAAATTTTGATAAAAAAAAATATTGATGAACAAAAATTATTGACTAAAATTGATGAAAAAATTGATAAAAAAAAATAGTGATAAAAAAATAAGGATGAAAAAAAAATGTATTGTTGAAAAAACAATGTATTGATGAAAAAAAAAACATATTGGTGAAAAAAAATATTGATTAAAAAATATATTGATGAAAAAAAAAAAATTATGAAAAAAATGATGAAAAAAATTTTTGATGAAAAAAAATATTGATGAAAAAAGTTATTGAATAAAAAAAAATAAGGAAAAAAAATTATGTTACGTTTTATTCACCAGCTGGTGAATATTTCTTTAATTCACCACGAGGTGAATTATTATCCAAGTTACAAACCCAAGTTAAGTTTTGGTTTTAAGACAAAGAAAACAGCCCACCAAAACTTTGATTACCAACTAACGTATAAAATAAGGTATATGATGATATATGATGAAAAAAAATATTGATGAAAAACAAAATCTTGATGAAACAAAATTTATGAAAAAAAGTATTGATAAAAAAAATAATACTGATAAAAAAAATGTATTGATGATAAAAATATTGATGACAAAAAATCTTGATGAAAATACAATTTATGACAAATAAAATATTGATGAAAAAAAAAATATTGATGAAATAAAATATTGATGAAAAAAAAAATATTGATGAAAAAAAAATATTGATGAAAAAAAATATATTGATGATAAAAATATATTGATGAAAAAAAAAATGATGAAAAAAATATTGATGAAAAAAAATATTGATGAAAAAAAATATTGATAAAAAAAAAATATTGATGAAAAAAAATGTAATTAAAAAAAATACTTAAAAATAAATTTGTTTTATTCACCAGCTGGTGAATATATCTTTAATTCACCACGAGGTGAATTATTATCCAAGTTACATACCCAAGTAACTAAAATTTTTGGTTTTAAGACAGTGAAATCAGCCCACCAAAACTTTGATTACCAAATAACGTATAAAATAAGGTATATGATGAAAAAAAATATTGATAAAAAAATATTGATGAAAATCAAAATCTTGATGAAACAAAATTTATGAAAAAAAGTATTGATAAAAAAATAATACTGATGAAAAAAATAGAGATTAAAAAAAAATCTTGATGAAAAAAAATATTGATGAAAAAAAAAATATTAATAAAAAAAAAAATATTAATGAAAAAAAAAAAAATATTGATGAAAAAAAAATATTGATGAAAAAAAATATTGATGAAAAAAATATATTGATGAAAAAAAAATTATGAAAAAAAATATTGATGAAAAAATATTGAAAAAAAATATTGATGAAAAAAAAAATTTAATTAAAAAAAAAAATAATGAAAAATAATTATGTTACGTTTTATTCACCAGCTGGTGAATATTTATTTTATTCACTACGAGGTGAATTATTATCCAAGTTACATTCCCAAGTTACTAAACTTTTTGGTTTTAAGACAATGAAAACAGCCCAGCAAAACTTTGATTACCAAATAATGTATTAAAATAAGGTATAAAAAAGCTTTGAGTCTCATCTCATGTTAAAATCATCAATGCTGCAATGTATAAAATGATCTATCCTATACCTTATTTTACACAATATTTGGTAATCTAAGTTTTGCTGGGATGTAAAAACTTTTCCCTTAGCATATTTTCTATAGAGAAAGCTGAGGCTTCTAATAATTTTTTTTATAGAAAAACTCTCAAGAAATTTCTCAAATTTTGGTTATAAAAAAATTCTCAGATTTTTATATAGAAATATTTAGGATCTTCCTATTGAAAAAGTATCATATTTTTTATAGAAAAATTTTATAATTTTTCCTGAAGAAAAAACTGAGATTTTTTTCTAATAGAAAACTTCTTAGATTTTCCATAGAAAGAGTCTCATAGTTTTCCTTTAGAAAAATTCTCACAGTTATTCCATAGAAAATATAATAATTCCAAGACTTTTTCCCCATTGAAAAATTCTAATATTCTAAGCCCCTTATTCAAATTCAAATTTGAACACTTTATAACAGGTTTATAAAACAGATTTCCATACGAAATTCGTTTTATAAACCTGTAATAAGTTTGTTAATTTCAATATGAATAAGAGCCTACGAATTTTTTTAGAAAAATTTTGTGATTCCTATCCGATTTAAAAAAAAAAACCCAGATTATTTCCTTTACTGTTTTTCAACAAAATTAATTTCGAACTGAATTTATCAGTTACATCAATTTAAAATTCGGTTACTGTTACTATATTCGGCTGTGACAACCGAATTATGTGGTTAATTAAACTAAAAAACAGTTATATCAACCGAAATCAGTCGTTTCTACTGATATTCAATTGTGACAACCTATATGCAAATGCAGTAAACAAATTTTCACTGCAACAACTAAAATTCAGTTGTAAATTAACAAATTTGTTATATGTGTTCAATTAAATACAGCAAAACGTAAGTGTCATAAGGGCTTAAAACAATTTTATATTTAAATGTTTTGTTTTGCTCATAAAATTCCCACACTTATTTTCTTCTAAAAATAAACATAAATTGTTTTTGACAAATTAACAAATTAATGGGGCCGCCAAAACTTGTGTGTAATTAAAATTTTGAATTAATTTCTTTATTCTTATGAATGAAAAAAAATATTTAAATGATTTATTGCCACATAAAAATGATGATAAATTTGCAAAATATTGATGCATAAAATATTTATAAAATTTTAAAAAGTTTTAAAATTTAAGAAAATTAAGAAATTTTTAAAAGTTTGAAAATTTAAAGTAATTTAAAAAATTAATATTTTGAGCCTCTTTATTAACAGTGTTTCACAAATATATTTTTTTACTCACAAATGCTTCGTGTTTCAAACCCGTTCACTTTTGAATCCCAGATTTATAAATTTTTGTTAACAATACTTTTATGTTCTTTTAATTTCTCTACAACATTGTTAATTAAAGCACTATTGTGCGAATTTAGTTATCAAACTAATTATCTACAGTGAATATCTTTATATACAAACAGACAGACATTTGGCATTAGTAATTATAAAAATTATGATGTGATATTCTTAAAATAAAACATACATACTGTAATTTGAATTGGTAATAAATTTAAAAATCCGTTAAATTTTATACAATCTTAAAAACAAACAGAAAAATACATGCAGTTAGTGCTATAAATAAACGTACAGAAATTAAAGAATAATTTTAGCATTGCAAAAATGCAAAGTAGCAAATTTGCTATACCATTGTTGTTTAAGCTTTTTTTTTTTGATAATTTAATGAAAAAAAAAACATCAAGAGCACAGCAGCAAAATCGGCTCTTAGGTTAAGAGAGTCACTAATGCTTAAGCAACGCTCTTGGGGACACTCGACCATATTAAGTACGGTGGGCGGGTCGGAATTGGAACGGAAAACCGACTATATCTCACCGCAGACGAACTTTAATAGGAACTTCGAAGTCAAAATACCAACTAGGGAAGACTGGGCGGCAAACTCTGTTATAACGGGGAATGCGATCTCAATTTTCACGGACGGATCGAAGATGGAGATGGGTACGGGTTCGGGGGTATACTCTGAATGCCTCGAAATCAGGGCCTCAGTGAGGCTCCCGGACAAGTGTAGTGTTTTCCAGGCCGAGGTTTTTGCAATTGACAAAGCCGCGCAGTTGATTATGACAAAGGACCTAAGTCCTTGCGCCATCAACATATTTGTGGACAGTCTTGCAGCTCTGAAGGCCTTAGGGTCACACACTGTAAAATCGAGAATTGTTAGTAATTGTATACAATCCCTTCATCGAATCGGTCAGCACACAGTCAAGCTAATCTGGGTCCCTGGACATAGTGGGGTCGATGGTAACGAATTGGCTGATGAGTGTGCAAGAGGTGGCTCCGAGTCGGTGGGGGAACGTGTCGAACCGGATATCTCGGTTCCTATAGTGGAGTTGATGAACGAAATTGATAGGATATCGGAGAATATGATGAGGGATAGGTGGATATCGCTGACCACGTGCAGGATATCGCGGACCATGTGGCCACTGCCAAATCCTAAGAGGACAGAAAGACTTCTTACCTTTGGCAAACGGACGGTTAGCCTATTATTAGGAGTACTGACGGGACACTGTATGATCGGCCAAATGGCAGTTCGTATGGGAATTTCTGACAGGGACTTTTGCAGAAGTTGTGGAGAGGTGGAGGAGGAGGAGTCAGTGAGGCACTTGCTGTGTGAATGTCCGGGTCTGATGCAACGTCGTCTAAAGTATTTGGGGCAACGATTTTTTGATGACTTAGATTGCCTAAACAGTGTCCCATTGACGTCTCTAGCAGAATACCTTAGGGAATCGGGGTGGTTTGAGAGGTAGAATTTTGTATATCAGGGGAGTAGGGAGACAACTTTAGGGGAATCACAATGGGCCTTATGGCCTCCGAGTGAATTCGCCAAATCGGCGGACGCCCATCCAACCTAACCTAACCTAATGAAAAATACTTTTTATTAATTAAAATAAAAAAGTATCAGTGATAATGTCATAAAAACTATTAGCAAACAGCTGGTTGGTGAACCCTGTTATGTACAAAATTTTGCAACTGTTTGCAATGGAGTGTTTTGGAACGCGATCGCAAATTCAGCTGTCCTCTTTTTTGTTTATAGTAATCTTGAAGTATTTTTGAGTGCATTGCATAAATATTTTTGCATATATTATTATAGATTTTCAGTTTTTGTTGTTCGAACTTTTGTTGTAGTTTTAATGTAATGAAGTAGTTAAGCTCGAGGTCAGTTTTTTTTAATTTTTTTATTCATTTAAAAAATTCTAATATTTCAC
This sequence comes from Pegoplata infirma, assembly GCA_963921195.1. Lineage (NCBI taxonomy): Eukaryota > Metazoa > Arthropoda > Insecta > Diptera > Anthomyiidae > Pegoplata > Pegoplata infirma. The sequence continues at coordinate 26,847,720 of OY992537.1, forward strand.
CATCCACTGGATAGCGAAATTGCGCAATTCTAAATATAAAACCGTGTGTGACGTGTTTTTATAATTGTTCCTCTTTACCCTGAAGATGCTATCCAGTGGATGGCGAAATATTGGAATTTTTTAAATAAATAAAATAATTAAAAAAACTGATCCTGAGCTTAACTAATTAATTATATTAAAATTATTAAAAACTGTTAAAAGTGTCTGAAAAATTCTATGATTGACTGTACCTCACATAAATCTCAAATTGTTAATAAAGATATGAATGTTAGAAGTACTTTTAATATGAATTTCAAAAAAGAAAAGAAGTCATAAAATAAAAATTGAACACATTCAAAATTAACAACAACATTCAAAGCATACAAATATGAATATGCATGAGAGAGTGGCGGTGAAAAGTTGTAAAGACTGGTGATGTCTTCAGAAGAGGAAGAAGAATTTCTCTTCTATTCAGAATACAAAGTATAAAAAAACATCTAAAGTTTTTGCAATAATTTTGTAGGGGGTAATAAGTGTATGCTAAAAGATAAAATCAAATGAGTGTAATTTTTAAGGTTTATAATGAACAGTTATGGGTAGAAATATAGCAATGACTGGCAGAAATTTAATGAATTTTTTATAGAAATCTGGCAGCTCTAAATGAAAATTAGCACTGAATAAAAAATTAAAACGCGTTGACTTTGGTAAATATCGTCGATACGACAAAAAGTTTCAAGAGCATATAAATTTCGGACCAATCCACTATGGTTCCAAATCCATTTTTTTTTGCAGAAATTAAAAAAATAAAATTTAACAAATTTTCAAAAGCTTATACATTTCCTTAATGTCAACACTATAAGCTATCAAGAAAGTATAATGAAAAAAATTTGGTGCCAATACTTTCAGTTTGCTAGGCTATCAAAGTTTAAAGTTTTAAGACGTATAATAAAACCGGAGTGAAATCAATATTACACTTATACAAACGGCAAATGGGAAAAACTAAAATTATAAAGAGGCTAAAGGGACAAATTGAAACCTAAAGATACTAGTTCTTATTTAAAATTGTTTTTTTACAGTTAATGAATCCTTGGCGTTATCCTTGGATGTTTTGATTATAAGGATTTTGGAGCCAAAATAGCCTATATCTTTCGTGGACAAAAAGTTGTGTTTGGGCACGAACTTGCATGAGTCTTTAAACGTGAAAATGTTTTCAATATTGCATATTTAATATTAAAATTTACATCTTGCCAGCATTTTTTGGCAAACTCCCACAATTTCCATTTTAGTTTAGCACAAATTTCGGCCAAATTTGCTGTTTTTTGCATGACACGGTTTCAAATTATTTTATTTTATAACTGTTTTGCCTTCCGTAAAGCTAATTAATTAAGAAAAATATATTTTTTTAAAAAAAAAAAAATTTTTTTCCAAAAAAAATTAAAAAAAAAAAAATTTTTCCAAAAAAAAAAAAAATTTTCCAAAAATTTTTTTTTTTTTTTACAATCGATTTTTGATTGCGCTAAGAGATGAAAATCATCCCAGAATTCATCCAAGTGACCTTTCTTCATTTTTTGAATTTATGCCAAAAAAAATCCATTTGGGACCATAGTGCAATCGGAATAATTTAACCCTGGCGATCAAAGTTTTGGATTTTTGAATATTGAAAAAAAAGCACGAATATAAAAAAACTTTAAAATCGGCCATATCGCTTTTTTAAATTTATGTTTTTTTCTTAAATTCAAGGAATGTAAAAAAAAGTATCAAAATTTCTTTTACTTGACCATTTCATAAAACTTAAGCAAATCTTTCATTTAAACTTTGTTTAATCCAAATCCAATCACTTTACACCAGTGTTGACCATTTTTTAAATTGATATGCCCGCGGGCATAGGCTAAAATTACGAATATAAAAAGACCCTGAAATCGGTGGTGTGATTTTTGAAATATCACCATTTAAAATTTGTCAATAAATTTTGCGGTTTTTTACGTTTAAGAAATTTTTTTTAAAAAATATCAATTTTTTTTTAATTAATGTATTCAAATAAATTGAAGCGAAAAAAGTCTGGTATGTTGAAAATTTGTAATTTGATAGTTAAAAAAATAACAAAAATATTGATAAAAATAATAATTGACTCATTTAAATTTTGTGGATCAATAGATTTAATTGAAATTTGTTATCCAATAACTTTTTGTGTGAAACCATTTTAATCCATGTCACTCTTCGATCAAAGCTTAGGCTTTTTGGTGAAAATTTTCTAAAAAAATTGAAAGGCGCCACGGGTTAAAATAGTCAGTTGGTTCAAATAAATTTTAAATAAAAGTTTGTCTCAAGCTCTATGAAACGGAAAAAAATTGTTAGGTTTTTTTTTAATTTCTGGACTTTATGTAAAAACCACAATTTTTCAAATTTCAAAAAGCGTTATCTCGAAAACAGTTTGACCGATTTTTTTTAGAGCATCAAAATTAATAATTAGTATGTATCGCAAGCAGTGGCGGGTACAGCTTTTGGGTTTGGGGGGGGGGGGGAAATTTTTTTTTGCTTCGAAAAAAACTTCATAAATTCACCTTTGTTGACGAGCAAAAAAAAAGGATACGTTTTTGTTTACAGAAAAAATGATGGGAAAGCTATAAAATCATAAAATTTATTAGTTTTTGCCGAAGGAGGTTTGTTTTTCATGATCATATTTCGTTTAGATCAATTTTTTTTAATTTGTTTTAAAAGAAAATTGTATATTTTTCGAATACATGAGAAGAGAATTTTTTAATAGAAGAAATTCTCCCTATATAGAAAACATCAGATGTTGAGACATTTTTCGTGAATAAATTATTTTTTTATAGGGAAAATGCCTCAGATTAAAAGACTTTTCTCTACGAAAAATGTCTCAGAATCTGAGACTATTTTCGTATAGAAAAATTTTCAGATTTTTAAAAGAAATTTGTATATTTTTCGTGTACATAAGAAGAGTCTAAATCTCAGAATTTTTTAATATAAGAAATTCTTTCTACATAGAAAGTATCAGTTTTGAGACATTTTTCGTGTTTTTTTTTTATAGGAAAAATGTCTCAGAATATAAGACTTCTTCTTTACGAAAAATATCGCAGAATCTGAGACTTTTTTCGTATAGAAAAATTTTCAGATTCTAAGAATTTTTTTCCACAAAAAAAGTCTCAGATTCTGATACATTTTACTATAAAAAAGTCTCATATTTTAAAGCATTATTGACCCATTTTTCCTATAGAGAGGTCTCTGTTTATTAGATTTGTTTCGCACTGAAAAAATTTAAAAAAAAAATTCTGAGACTTTTTTCCTATAGAAAAAGTCTTGGATTCTATGACCTTTTTCCAATAAAAAAAAGTCTCAGATTCTACGACCTTTTTGCTAAAGAGAAAAGTTTCAAATTCTGAGATCTTATTCCTAAAGTAAAAGGCTCAGATTCTCAGACCCTTTTCCTTTTTCTTATATAGAAAAAGTTTAAAATTCTGGCCCTTTTTCTCTAAAGAATAAGTGACAGATTCTCAGACCTTTATCTGATTCAGAAATCTTTTCCGATTCTAACACACTTTTCCCATAGAAAAAGTCGGAGATTCTGTGACCCTTTTCTAAAGAAAAAGTCCCAGATTCTGAAATGTTTTTCCTTTAGAAAACGTTTTAGACTTTAAGACCTTTTTCCAATAAAAAGGTCATAGATTCTACAACCTCCCTATAAAAAAAGTCTGAGATTCTGAGAAATTTTTTGAGATTCTGAGACCTTATTCCTATAAAAAAAGTCTTAGATTCTAAGACCTTTTTTTCGTTGAAAAAACTCAGATTCTGCGACCTTCTACCACTTCAGTAATTTTCAACTTCTGAGACTATTTTTCAACAATAAAAAGTCTCAGACTTTGCAACCTTTTCTTTTTAAAAAAAGACTCAGATTCTGAGACCTTTTTCCTTAAAATAGGTCTCAAACTCAGAAATTCTGAGACTTTTTTTCCAAAAAAAAAAATCTTTTGCGACCATTTTCCTATAAATAAGTTTTGAGACCTTTTTCACATAAAAAAAGTCTCAGATTCTGAATTTTTTTTCTTTTGAAAAAGTTTATGCTCTAGAAAAAAAAAATTAAAACAGTTTTACATATGTACGTAAGTTCGACTATCAACATTTTTAAGATACTTTTCCTATTGCTATGTAGAAGACAAACATTTTTCATATAAACCAAATTAAGATCCTGTAACATTTTTCTATACAAAAAAAAAACATATTCTAAATACTTAATTTGTTTATGCCAAAATTCATAATAAGATTGACAGATATTTTTCGCAGAAAATTTTCAGATTAATTCACTTTTTCCTTAAAAAAATTTTTGGACTTCGAGATTTTTTTAGAAAATTTTCTTCTTTCTCTTTCTCTTTTTCTTCTTTTTCTTTTCTTTCCTTTTCTTTCTTTTTTTCTTTTTTTCTTTTTTTTCTTCTTTTTTTTTCTTTTTTTCCTCTTTTTTTCTTTTCGAAATTTGGTCTGGGGGGGGAAATTTCCCCTTTTTCCCCCCCTTGTACCCGCGCATGATCGCAAGACATATTTTTCTTAAACAATTTCAATTAATATATTTGAAAAGGACTAGGGTGTCACTATTTTGGTACTCTTTTCAAAAAGTACAAATTTGGTACTATTTTCAAAAAGTACTATTTTGGTATTTGTTTATTTACTTTTTTAAAAACAACTACTATCTATTTGAAGCTTTTTTCTTTAAAATTATTAAAAAGTTCTAGTTTGCTGCTTCTTATTATAAACTACTACTTTGGTTTTTTTTATCAAACAGTAGTATTTTAGTACTTTTTTTTATCAAAAAATAATGTTTTTGCATTTTTTTATAAAAAATAAATTGTTTTGATACTCTTTATTGCAAGTATAATTTAGTACTTTTTATTAAAATTTATCATTTTGGTACTTTTTTGATAGAATTTCTATTTTGGTACTTTTTAAAAGAATATAAGAAAGGGATTTAAAAAAAATGTTATTCTTATTCCGAAGTACTATTTAGGTATTTTTTTTTTTATCAAAAAGTAGTATTCAAAAGTGCTATAAAGTACTCCTTATAAAAAACACAATTTTCGAACTTTTTAAAGAAAGTCCTGTTCTGGTACTCATTATAAAAAGTGATATTTTGATATTTTATAAAAATGTTACTTTTTATAAACAATTACTATTTACAAAATTTTTTATTTAAAATTTTCATAAAGTACTAGTAGGGCTTTCAATCGGGATTGGTTTTTCAGAATACCAGGATTCGAGATTGAAGAAAAGATTGAAGAAAAGAAGATTTCGGGATATTTTGAATCCCGGGATTTACGGGATTTTTTGGAAATTTTCGGGATTTTTCGGGATTTTCACAAATTTTTAGTACAGTCAAACTCGTTTATAACGAATTCTTGCTTATAACGAACTAATTCTAAAGTTCCGAAGTTTTGGCAACTATTTTCACACAAAATACTTCTTTTATAACGAACTCTGTTATAACGAATTCTCGGTTATAACGACCTGCTTTTTCTGGTTTATTTTGATAAAACTTATTTATATTTTTAATATTTTATTCTCAAAACGTAGTTAATAAACGACAAAAGCATCAAATAAAATAAAGTTGAATCTATTTTTTTGAAATAAAACTATGTTGATATAAAATATACTCCGCTTATAGCGAACTTCTCTTATAACGAACTATTGTTACTGGTCCCTCGGAGACGTTATAACCGGGTTTGACTGTATTTTTTGTCACTTAACACTTAACAAATCCACGCGTTCGTAAAGATAAGCAAAATTTTGATGATGTCGTGAACTTCAAAAAAAGGGCGGGATTCTTCCTGTCAAGAATATCCGTAATTGGTTATCTTTCATGTCTTCCGTCGTGGCTCATCGTTATCCACTTTTAGTGAGCGTGAGTTAAAAAAAAAAAAATGAATTTTCGAATTTTTGCATAAGTGATTCATTTTTTGCTAAAGCTTGCGTGATTTGATTTTTTTTTTTAATTTATTTGCTTTTTTTTTCATTTCTTGCAAAAAAAATATTTTTTAGCAATGTCTTTTTTGGTAAAAAATGTGTTAGCAAGAATGCGAAAGTAGAGTTTGCATGACTCACGAGTGATAAGTGAGTGATTCCATTATTGTATACGTGAGCGTGACTGACTGTGAGTCAAAACCCACTCACGCCTATGCTCCTTGTAAGAATAAAAGGAATAAATTCCTAATATCGAATAAAAGCCATTATTTCGAACCACCACTAGTTTTTAGAATTTCTTTACATTTCGCAAACGTTTCACCTTTATCTATAATAAAAACATGGTACCTAACGGAACTTTTGTCGATTTTTTTTATTTTGTTCCACAAAATTCATATTTATACAAATTATTTTGTAAAAATAATAAAAAATATTGAAAAAAAAATAAAAAAATCGGGATTCCGAAAATCCAGGGATTGAAAATCAAAAATCCCGAGATTCGGGATTTGCCTAGTCCCGAAAATCCCGGGATCGGGATATCCCGATTGGAAGCCCTAAGTACTAGCTTGTTACTTTTCAGATATTACAAATAAGTACTTTTTTTTTTTAACAAAACACTTTTTTGTTACTTGTTATTTAAAACTACTAGGTTGGTACATTTCTTTTATCAAAATTTTGTATTTTTGTACTTTTTTTCAAGAAGTAATATTTTTGTATTTTTAATATCAAAATGTAATTTTTTGGGCACTTTTAGTAACATTTTTTTGGGCACTTTTAATAAAAGTACTATTTTGGTACTTTTCTAAAAAAGTACTATTTAAAAAGTACTGTTAAAAAAATACTTTTTTAAAAAGTACCATTTTGGGACTTTTTATGAAAATTACTACTCAAGTACTTTTTATAAAAATTAACTGTTATGTTACTTTTTAAAAACAATTACCATCTATTCTGAAACTTTTTTATTTAAAATTGTCAAAAAGTTCTAATTTGTTGCTTCTTGTTGCTTCTAAACTACCAGAGCTTCGAACGAATTAATTCTATTGAGAATTAATTCACCAAAAGTTTAATTCTGTTTTAATAAGTTTTGAATTATCATTCCTTACCAGCATTCAACACGAATTAATTCAAAGGCTTAATTCTCAAAGCTTAAATCAAATTGATTTAATTCCCAAGAGAATTAATTCCTTGCAAGCAATCATTCGATTGAATGATCAACATTTTTCATCATTCAAATCTATTACAAATTGAATGATGATTTTTTTATTTCATTCCCTTTGTATTTTCAAAAATGTGTTGCTTGTGTGCATTTTAAGCATCTTCGTGTGTAAACATTCGGTTGTTGTTTTGCTGACGTCTGCTTTCCACACAAGCATAAATGTGTGTGTATGTGTGTTGCGCTTCACTGTTTTAAATTGAATGATAAGAAAATTTCACCATTCAATTTGTAGTAGATTGATTTGGATAAAAAATAGTTCATTCCTTAAGAATGATCATTCTTAAGGAATGAATTCTTGAAAGAATTAATTCAATGATTATGAAAGTTGAATGATTTTAGGGAATGCCAAATTCTATTTTTTTAATTCGAATTAGAAAATTGAATTAAAGAATTAATTCTTTCGAACCTTTGATTGTTGGCCTTTGCGCAAGGAACATGTTCGCTAAGTACTTTTTTTTATCAATAAGCAAGATTTTGGTACTTTTTTTTTTAAATTTACTATTTTGGTGTTTATAATGAACAATAGTGATTTTTAAAACAGTACAATTTCGAAACTTTTTATAGAAAATTGCTAATTTGGCACTTTTTATTAAAAAATTATGTTAATTATGGTGCATTTTATAAAAAAGTACTATTTTGGTACATTTTCTATTTTGGTAAATATCGGAAACACGTGTAGCTGTAGTACTCGGCAAACGCTGATAATACGACAAAAACTTTCTCTATAACATTGGCCTTTTGCGAGGAACATGTACGCTAAATACTCAAAAACTCACCAAGCAATCGTTTTTAAGATATTTCGAATTGAATTGATGTGACTTCCAAATGACATAATACTAATTAAATTCGGTGCTAGTTAATTGCCCTCATCTGCATATAATCTTATATACATTTCATTAATTCCATTTCTTCCTTTTGGCAAAATTGTGGTGACATGCAAACTTTTCCAGTCTAGAGGGCGATAAATGCATGTTGAATTTTACTACTATTTTTCAACATAGAAACATGCATATGAGCTGACTGCAATATATACGTTGGTTTTATATATTTCAGCGCTGTGCATTTTATTGTTGCATTGTTATTTTTTATGTTTATATAATCATCATCATCAGATAGATATATAAAACTAAACATTCAAAAAGTCAGTCAAGTCATCAGCATAATGAATTCATTAGAATTTTCAACTCATAAAATTGTAATTCGAGTAAAAACAAAAAAAAAAAAAATCTAAAACAAAAAAAGAAGTTGCAGCAATAACTTCTTGGCAATGTTGGCTGTTGTTGCAAGTGATAAGTGTCAAAAACAGTAGGTGGCATTATAAAAAGCATAAAATTTTAATCGTGTTTAAACATGTTAACTGTTACAATCTCCAATTACTAGCGAATAGAACACAAAAAAAAATATGTAGTAGTGCAAATCAAAGTAATTTTTCTACACCTTCAACGATGCCAACAAACAACATCCGGAAATATAAATTTATTTGAAAATAATAGTGTTTTAATATTCAAATATTTAAACTGTCTGTCTTGCATAAAACCTGCAATAAACTGCTTAAACTTGCACCAGCAGCCTGCCTTAACGTGCCTCTTGTTGTATAATTTCACACTCACACGCCTCTTTAATAAAATACAAAAAAATATGGAATTTTTTTTCTGTTTAAATTTTTTTTTTTTGCTGTTTTTAATAAAAAAAATCGTCTAAATATTATAATTTTATGTATTTAATCATAACAAGTGTTCTGTTTCTTCCACAAAAGGGGGGTTAATTATAAATGTTTCATTATTCTTTTTTTGAAAACCCATTTTTCTGTAAAGCGCGTAAAACTTTAAGTTTACTATAATATAAAATGTTTTTATTGATGTGAATTTTTGTAAAAAAAAACTGAATTTCTATTTTCCCCCTCTAGGTTTTCGTAGAATTTGCATGCAATTGTCTTCTCTTATTACAAAGACAGCGTTTTAATAATGCCAGAATGCACTTGTTTAAAAACTTTAAACAAAAAATAAATAAAATTAACAATAAATGTAGATTTTTATATGACACGCGATATATTTTTGCATTTTTTTTCGCGTTTTCATTAAGAGAAACAACAAAAAAAAAAACGAATATTAAAAATGATCATCATTTGCGTATTTGCAAAAAAAAGAGTCAACTTTATTTAAAAAATGTGAGAGGATATGGGAACCTCCATAAATCTTTGTGGTTTAAAAAAGTTTGAGAACATATGATGGATAAGGCTCTACAAAAAAATTTGTTCTGGCAAGTGTTAAATGATTGCGAACCAAATCATGTCTTAAAAAGAAATTCAAGACATTCGAATGACCATAGAACCAAGTCATTCGAAAGTCATGATCAAAAACACTTTTTTGACTCATTAATGGCAACTTTCTCAAAATGATTACGCCATTGCGATACAATGGCCCTTACCACAAGAAAACAAAAAGTATATTTTAACAAAAGTTTTATTTTAAATTTCAAATTTTCTATACATTTTTTGAAAGTCGATTTTAAAAACAAAAACAATTTGTATGGAAATAAAATTAAAAGCTCGTTTTAGGTTTATTTTATTTTCTTGTGGTAAGGCTGAATAATTATAGTTCTTGTTAAGATAAGTTTTGCAAATGGAAACTTTTTTGGACAAATTTTGGGTCAGTTCATTGTTTAAGGTTCCCACATTATATACTGAAAGATGAAGCCTCAAATCATTTCCTAATGTAATGCTGCCATATACAAAAAAACGGGTTTTTGCAATTTTTATCATGATGGTCCATATAACATGGATGTTTTTTGTCCACTATTCATAGTGTCATGGACGCATTTATGATCCACGAAATGCAAGTTTTTTATCAGAGACCAATTTAGCGGTTAATTTTGCAAAAATTAAAAAAATGAAGAAAGTGCGAATTTAAGGGCTTAAGATGAAAAACTTTAAACCATGCCATAAAACTTTAAAAATCATTAGCTTTGGAATTTTTTTTTTTGTTAAAAAAGCAGCTGAAAATCAGTCAATCTTTAATGACATTTTACAAGAAAACTGTACCATACATCGAAAAACGGAGTACGCCATTCGATTCAGCATGTCCGAAATATATTGAAATGATGGTCGTACCTCTTGTTTTCTAAAATAGTAGTTAGTTTTGTCACGCAGTGTATTTTCTCGGGATGCTCAACTCTTATTTGTGAAGTGTTTTTGCTGAGTCTGACATCTGACAGTTCGCTTTCTATTAACTTTCGATGCTGAGTCCGAATCTGGATTTCAAATTATTCTAGTACGTTAGGTTTTTGAGAAAATTAAAGACAAAAGTTACAATAATGTATTCTTGTGCATTTTAAAAAGCTTTGTTAAATTTTCTGACCACTTTTTTCGATTTACTGCTGATTCCAAATCTGGATCCGAATAACGGATTTAGATTCGTGATCAAATAAAATTTCGATCAATACCAAACATTGGTACATCATTTAGAAAAAAGAAGAATCATTACTCCAAATTGGACTTTAAATGCTTTCTTGGTAAACATTTCTTTATTTCTGATCAGGTTTACCTGGTGTTTTTTTTTTATTTTTTGAAAAAAAAAATCGATGAAGATAGTAAGTTTCGATATAAAATGCCGTGGTTTGGGATCTGGTTTCCAAATTTTTGAGTCAATTAAGGTCAAAGTTCACAAAAATTGTGTTTTTTTTAATTTTTTAGAAGGTTTTTGGTATGCGTCTGGGATCTGACTATCTTTCAAAGCTGCTTCTAAATTTGGTTTCAAAAATTTTCCATTACTTCAGGTTTTTGGAAAAGCTGAGGCACACGTTAATATTTTTTTTTTTATGTTGGGGGGTCGCGAAAAATTTTAAATATTGAAAAGGGGTCGCAAAGCAAAAGTTAGTGAGAAGCTCTGCTCTACAGTGTGCTTTTTAAGTGCTAGTAAATTTTCTGACGTGAACATTTTTAATGTTAATCTATCCACACAAAAAATTTCAGAATCTCGTTTCTCGTTATTTTTCGATAAAATCTCCTTTGAATATTAAATTTCATAACAATGTTGTTATTTGCTTATATTTTCTTGTTTCAACATAGCGTATGATTAACAAATATTTGCAAAAATGTTACTCATACGCTATGTTGAAACCACAAATACTAGAAAACTTAGAATTTGTTATGAAATTCAATATTCAAATCAAAGACATATTAAAGACGTACTATGGTGGAAAGTGGATGAACCCTCTGGAAATATATTCCCGCGGAGAGATACGGATAAATTCTTCTTTAGTTTTTCGTTCGTAGTGGAGAAAAATATTTTGAATCCAATTAGAAAATTAAATCAGAATTTGTCAATATCCACTAATACATTCTTAAATTGAATCAGAATTTACCAATACACACTTCTAAAAATATTTTTTTGCGGACAAGGAGAAAAGAAAATAAACAAATATTTATTTACGGGAACTCGCTTGCAAATTAGTGAATTCCTTTTATTTTAAATAAACTTAGGTTAGGTTAGGTTAGGTTGTAAGTGGCTGCTGACGTTTTACGTAAACACACGTAGACTCTGAGGTCCATTGTGATACCACGGGATCGTAATAGGTTTCCCTACTAGTCCCTGTCGTTAAACCAGTTTGAGCTTCTTATGAAACTCCTTAAATGTTGAATTTTGACATCCGACAAATCAGAAAGATCGTACAGCTCCCTAGATCCCAGTGAAGCAAGTCGCTGACCAGAAAGTGCCGGGCAATGGCAAATAAAGTGTTCGATAGTTTCCAACTCCTCTTCATCCATGCAACTTCGGCAAAAGTCATTCGACGGCACATTTAACCGCTCTGCGTGCTTCCCTATAAGACAGTGTCCGGTAATTATAGAAACCACCGTCGAAATATCTCCTCTTGGAAGCGATATCAGCTCACTTGTGCGCCCCTGATTAAGAGAAGGCCAAATCAGTCGTGTTGTCTCACACGTCCATCCATTTGCCCATCTTTGATTAGTCTCCGTCGCAGAACAAAGCCGTAGGTTTTGCTTGCAAGTTTCTAGAGGCATACCAACACATTCCAATTCTGTTGGAACCTGTAAGGTAGTTCCTAGTCTTGCAAGCTCATCGGCTTTGCAATTCCCTGGAATGTCTCTGTGCCCTGGGACCCATATGAGTCGTATGTTAAACTACTTGGCCATCTCATTTAAAGACGTGCGGCAGTTAAGGGCAGATCTTGTTTTCAGAAACATTGAATCCAGGGACTTGACCGCGGCTTGACTGTCAGTATAGATGTTGACTGCGGTTGTAGACAAGACATTGCAGCTCAACCAGTCAGCCACTTCCTTTATTGCCAGCATCTCTGCCTGGTAAATACTGCAATGATCTGGCAATCTACGAGCCAGGCTCAATCCAAGCTCTTCCGAATAGACCCCAAAGCCCACTTGTTCGTGCAGCCTCGATCCATCTGTGTAAAAATTTATGGTAGCTCCACTACCCGGAGTATCCCCCATCCAAGACTCCCTGGATGGTATCATAGTGGTAAAGTGGCGCTCAAAGAGGCTCAAAGAGGGAGCACAGTCCACATTTTGTGGTATTGTTATCTTTTTCAAGATCGCGCTATGGCCACAATCACTGCTCCTCCATTGCAGCGTGCTATTAAGTCGAATTGCCGACGCAGCCGCATACTGCCTACCCAATATGTCCAAGGGTATCAGGTGAAGGAGGATTTCTAATGCAGCCGTAGGTGTAGTACGAAGAGCACCAGTGATGCACATTGACGCCATTCTCTGTACCTTCGTGATAAAGACAAAGTTCGCTTTTGTTTCCAAAGCAGGCCACCAGACAATGATTCCATACAGCAAAATTGGACGCACCACTGCTGTATAGATCCAATGAACGACTTGAGGGCTAAAACCCCATCGTTTTCCAATGGCCCTTTTACAGGAATACAAAGCAATCGTTGCTTTTCTCACCCGTTCCTCAATATTACGCCTGAAATTCAGCTTCCTATCTAGAAATACTCCAAGATACTTGGCTCCATCTGAGAAGGTGATTTCAGTACCGTCCAGAGAAATAGGATCAAAAGCAGGAATCTTATTTTTCCTTGTAAACAAAACAAGCTCTGTTTTACTGGGATTAACTCCTAGACCACAGTCTCTTGCCCATTTAGACAGATCTTTCAGAGAACCCTGAAGAATGTCCCGCAATGTTGGCAGATGCTTCCCCTTTACCGCTATCGCGACATCGTCAGCATATGCGACAACATGACAACCACGTGCTTCTAGAGATAGTAGCATTGAATTCAGTGCCAGGTTCCAAAGAAGCGGCGAAAGAACACCTCCTTGTGGTGTTCCCCTATTGACAAATCGAGATATGACGGACGCTCCCAATTCAGACGTTATACGTCTATTGGCAAGTAGGTTTTCCACCATTAAAACGATTTCACGCTTTACTCCCAGACCAGACAATGCCAATATTATCGATTCTGGAATGACATTATTAAAAGCCCCCTCAATATCAAGAAAGGCCACCATATTGTACTCCTTTACCGAAAGGGATCTCTCGATGGTACCAACGAGCTCATGAAGAGCTGTTTCCGTTGATCGTCCCTTGCTGTATGCATGTTGCTTTGTCGAAAGCAACCTCGGGTCAATCACTCTACGCAAATATGAGTCTATCATTCGTTCCATTGTCTTTAACAAAAAAGAAGACAGACTAATTGGTCTGAAATCCTTCGGAGCTGTGTGGGAACTTTTCCCAGCCTTCGGGATAAATACGACTCTGGTATCCCTCCATTTTAAAGGAATATACGACCAGTTGATGCATGCTGTGTATAGATTATACAGCAACGGGGCTATATAGTCCAACACTTGCTGCAACTCAGCCGGGATTATACCATCAGGTCCCGGGGATTTATAGGGCCTGAAGCTTTTTATCGCCCAGATTAATGTTGGCATATTTATTATTTCCGAAGCAATTTCAGATGCTTGGGCGTCAGAACGTTCCAAAGCTTGAAACGGCGTCATGGAATTGCCCGGAAAATGCGTGTTTAAAAGGAGATCCAGCGACTCTCCACTGGAGGAAGACCACACCCCATTAGGATCTTTCAGGTATCCTAGGGTGCAAGGAGAAGAAGCCAGAACCTTGCGCAGCCTGGATGCCTCAGAAACGTCTTCTATGTTTCCACAGAAGTTTTTCCAAGAATCACATTTTGCATTTCTGATCATCTTTTTATAACTCTTAAGTTGCAGCCTGTATGCAGACCAGTCCTCGTCCGCTCTTGAAAATTTAGCCTTATTAAAGAGCTTTCTGCAGGAATCTCTGCTCGTCTGCAACTCATTTGACCACCAAGGTGGCTTTTTTTTCCCTCTAGGCTTTGCAGAAGGGCAAGACGCATCCAGGCACCTATTACAAACATTTGTTATATGGTCAACCAGACAGTCAATTTCCGCTAAACTATGCGGTTCAGATAGGGGTACTTCATCCAAAAGCAAAGAAAAAGTCTCCCTATATTTCACCCAGTTTGTTCTTCTCAGATTTCTAGAGACTGTCTCAACCGGGGCACGCTCCCTGAGTAAAAACTCAATGTAGCGATGATCTGAGAAAGAATGCTCTTCCAAAACTCTCCAGTCATCAATTCTGTCAGACAATGTATCTGATACAAGTGTTACGTCAAGAACCTCTTGCCGCGTACTTGTAACGAAAGTTGGTTCACTACCCTTGTTACAAATATACAGGTTAGTGCTTAACAAAAACTCCAAAAGTGATTCGCCTCTATCATTTGTGTCTGTACTACCCCATATCGAATGATGTGCATTAGCATCACAGCACACTAGTAACTGGTGTCCCCTAGATTCAGACTCCCGAATCAGACCGCCAACCTTCTCCGGGGGTATTGGCCCCGGATTAGGAAAATACGCAGAGGCGAGCCAAATAGATTTCCCATGAAGCTCTAAGCTAGCCGCTGTAACATCCATATCACTAAAAGTTGATAAAAAGAATATATTTAAGCCATTTTTCGCCAAGATGCAGGCTCTTGGTGAGCCCTCACCTTTGGCAACCATCAACTTAAACCCAGGGGTCTTCAATCCGCAAACCCTGCCACCCCTCACCCAGGGCTCTTGGATAAAAACCAAGTCAACTGCTCCTGTCGTCAGGCGCAGCAATAGTGCAGCTGAGGCTGCCTTTAGGTTAGGTTGTAAGTGGCTGCTGACGTTTTACGTCAACACACGTAGACTCTGAGGTCCATTGTGATACCACGGGACCGTAATAGGTTTCCCTACTAGTCCCTGTCGTTAAACCATTTTGAGCTTCTTATAAAACTCCTTAGATGTTGAATTTTGACATCCAACAAATCAGAAAGATCGTACAGCTCCCTAGATCCCAGTGAAGCAAGTCTCTGACCAGAAAGTGCCGGGCAATGGCAAATAAAGTGTTCGATAGTTTCCAACTCCTCTTCATCCATGCAACTTCGGCAAAAGTCATTCGACGGCACATTTAACCGCTCTGCGTGCTTCCCTATAAGACAGTGTCCGGTAATTATAGAAACCACCGTCGAAATCTCTCCTCTTGGAAGCGATATCAGCTCACTTGTGCGCCCCTGATTAAGAGAAGGCCAAATCAGTCGTGTTGTCTCACACGTCCATCCATTTGCCCATCTTTGATTAGTCTCCGTCGCAGAACAAAGCCGTAGGTTTTGCTTGCAAGTTTCTAGAGGCATACCAACACATTCCAATTCTGTTGGAACCTGTAAGGTAGTTCCTAGTCTTGCAAGCTCATCGGCTTTGCAATTCCCTGGAATGTCTCTGTGCCCTGGGACCCATATGAGTCGTATGTTAAACTGCTTGGCCATCTCATTTAAAGACGTGCGGCAGTTAAGGGCAGATCTTGTTTTCAGAAACATTGAATCCAGGGACTTGACCGCGGCTTGACTGTCAGTATAGATGTTGACTGCGGTTGTAGACAAGACATTGCAGCTCAACCAGTCAGCCACTTCTTTTATTGCCAGCATCTCTGCCTGGTAAACACTGCAATGATCTGGCAATCTACGAGCCAGGCTCAACCCAAGCTCTTCCGAATAGACTCCAAAGCCCACTTGTTCGTGCAGCCTCGATCCATCTGTGTAAAAATTTATGGTAGCTCCACTACCCGGAGTATCCCCCATCCAAGACTCCCTGGATGGTATCATAGTGGTAAAGTGGCGCTCAAAGAGGCTCAAAGAGGGAGCACAGTCCACATTTTGTGGTATTGTTATCTTTTTCAAGATCGCGCTATGGCCACAATCACTGCTCCTCCATTGCAGCGTGCTATTGAGTCGAATTGCCGACGCAGCCGCATACTGCCTACCCAATATGTCCAAGGGTATCAGGTGAAGGAGGATTTCTAATGCAGCCGTAGGTGTAGTACGAAGAGCACCAGTGATGCACATTGACGCCATTCTCTGTACCTTCGTGATAAAGACAAAGTTCGCTTTTGTTTCCAAAGCAGGCCACCAGACAATGATTCCATACAGCAAAATTGGACGCACCACTGCTGTATAGATCCAATGAACGACTTGAGGGCTAAAACCCCATCGTTTTCCAATGGCCCTTTTACAGGAATACAAAGCAATCGTTGCTTTTCTCACCCGTTCCTCAATATTACGCCTGAAATTCAGCTTCCTATCTAGAAATACTCCAAGATACTTGGCTCCATCTGAGAAGGTGATTTCAGTACCGTCCAGAGAAATAGGATCAAAAGCAGGAATCTTATTTTTCCTTGTAAACAAAACGAGCTCTGTTTTACTAGGATTAACTCCTAGACCACAGTCTCTTGCCCATTTAGACAGATCTTTCAGAGAACCCTGAAGAATGTCCCGCAATGTTGGCAGATGCTTCCCCTTTACCGCTATCGCGACATCGTCAGCATATGCGATAACATGACAACCACGTGCTTCTAGAGATAGTAGCATTGAATTCAGTGCCAGGTTCCAAAGAAGCGGCGAAAGAACACCTCCTTGTGGTGTGCCCCTATTGACAAATCGAGATATGACGGACGCTCCCAATTCAGACGTTATACGTCTATTGGCAAGTAGGTTTTCCACCATTAAAACGATTTCACGCTTTACTCCCAGACCAGACAATGCCAATATTATCGATTCTGGAATGACATTATTAAAAGCCCCCTCAATATCAAGAAAGGCCACCATAGTGTACTCCTTTACCGAAAGCGATCTCTCGATGGTACCAACGAGCTCATGAAGAGCTGTTTCCGTTGATCGTCCCTTGCTGTATGCATGTTGCTTTGTCGAAAGCAACCTCGGGTCAATCACTCTACGCAAATATGAGTCTATCATTCGTTCCATTGTCTTTAACAAAAAAGAAGACAGACTAATTGGTCTGAAATCCTTCGGAGCTGTGTGGGAACTTTTCCCAGCCTTCGGGATAAATACGACTCTGGTATCCCTCCATTTTAAAGGAATATACGACCAGTTGATGCATGCTGTGTATAGATTATACAGCAACGGGGTTATATAGTCCAACACTTGCTGCAACTCAGCCGGGATTATACCATCAGGTCCCGGGGATTTATAGGGCCTGAAGCTTTTTATCGCCCAGATTAATGTTGGCATATTTATTATTTCCGAAGCAATTTCAGATGCTTGGGCGTCAGAACGTTCCAAAGCCTGAAACGGCGTCATGGAATTGCCCGGAAAATGCGTGTTTAAAAGGAGATCCAGCGACTCTCCACTGGAGGAAGACCACACCCCATTAGGATCTTTCAGGTATCCTAGGGTGCAAGGAGAAGAAGCCAGAACCTTGCGCAGCCTGGATGCCTCAGAAACGTCTTCTATGTTTCCACAGAAGTTTTTCCAAGAATCACATTTTGCATTTCTGATCATCTTTTTATAACTCTTAAGTTGCAGCCTGTATGCAGACCAGTCCTCGTCCGCTCTTGAAAATTTAGCCTTATTAAAGAGCTTTCTGCAGGAATCTCTGCTCGTCTGCAACTCATTTGACCACCAAGGTGGCTTTTTTTTCCCTCTAGGCTTTGCAGAAGGGCAAGACGCATCCAGGCACCTATTACAAACATTTGTTATATGGTCAACCAGACAGTCAATTTCCGCTAAACTATGCGGTTCAGATAGGGGTACTTCATCCAAAAGCAACGTCTTATTAAAGAGCTTTCTGCAGGAATCTCTGCTCGTCTGCAACTCATTTGACCACCAAGGTGGCTTTTTTTTCCCTCTAGGCTTTGCAGAAGGGCAAGACGCATCCAGGCACCTATTACAAACATTTGTTATATGGTCAACCAGACAGTCAATTTCCGCTAAACTATGCGGTTCAGATAGGGGTACTTCATCCAAAAGCAAAGAAAAAGTCTCCCTATATTTCACCCAGTTTGTTCTTCTCAGATTTCTAGAGACTGTCTCAACCGGGGCACGCTCCCTGAGTAAAAACTCAATGTAGCGATGATCTGAGAAAGAATGCTCTTCCAAAACTCTCCAGTCATCAATTCTATCAGACAATGTATCTGATACAAGTGTTACGTCAAGAACCTCTTGCCGCGTACTTGTAACGAAAGTTGGTTCACTACCCTTGTTACAAATATACAGGTTAGTGCTTAACAAAAACTCCAAAAGTGATTCGCCTCTATCATTTGTGTCTGTACTACCCCATATCGAATGATGTGCATTAGCATCACAGCACACTAGTAACTGGTGTCCCCTAGATTCAGACTCCCGAATCAGACCGCCAACCTTCTCCGGGGGTGTTGGCCCCGGATTAGGAAAATACGCAGAGGCGAGCCAAATAGATTTCCCATGAAGCTCTAAGCTAGCCGCTGTAACATCCATATCACTAAAAGTTGATAAAAAGAATATATTTAAGCCATTTTTCGCCAAGATGCAGGCTCTTGGTGAGCCCTCACCTTTGGCAACCATCAACTTAAACCCAGGGGTCTTCAATCCGCAAACCCTGCCACCCCGCACCCAGGGCTCTTGGATAAAAACCAAGTCAACTGCTCCTGTCGTCAGGCGCAGCAATAGTGCAGCTGAGGCTGCCTTACAGTGATGGAGGTTTATTTGTAGGAACCGCAACATCTTGCTTTTTTTCCACCATCCTTTCCACCACCGTGTTATTGGCTTCATCCTCCGTGTTATCATAGAGGTCGCATTCGTCCCCAGATTCGGTTTCGAATAAGCCAGATATGTGTCCCATCTGTTCTGAATCGGAGGCAATAGAACTCTCCGAATTCCTCACTGCATGGGCCTCGTCCTGAATGTCACCCATAGTGGCATCAGCTTTATCCTCCGTGCCATCACAGAGGTCGCATTCGTTACCAGATTCGGTTTCGAAAATGCCAGATGCATCTCCCATCAGCCTAGAATCGGTCAGCTGAATATCAACCTTTTCCAGATTCTCCTCCCCAGCCCACTCTGCCACTGGCTTGTCTGCTTCCAAAATAGGCTTCTGGTCGCCCTTGTAGACATTGACTCTTATATGAAAAAAGCCAAATCTAATAATGCCGTCAGTCCTGGCTAAAAGCGGAAGCGATTCCTCATTAACCAAGACCACTGCTTGACGACGAGCGCCCTCCATCTCACCCAATCTGGCAATTTGCCAATTCTGAGTTGGAAGGTCAGGATTGCAGACTTTTATCATCTTTAGAATCACCGCAGTGTCACTTGTAGCCATTGGGATCCATGCATGAGCTCTGGGTTGCGAGGGGATATCATGTTTTTCCACAACGTCCAGTCGGGCTCCAGGCCATAACTCTCCCACTTGGCTAATGGCAACCTTAAACACGGCTGCGGATCTTTCGTTTCCAAAAGCAACGAGTTTTACTCGCCCCTGATACCAACCTGCGTTGACAGTAGTAGGGAGAAAATCAGGCATACTCTCAAGAAGCCTATAGTAGATTTCATTTAGTTTAGTTTCAACTAAACTCCACTTGTCCCTTGGAATACTACAATCCCCATTTTGCCTGTTTATCACAGCCCTAACGAAGTTACCTTTCACCACTTCACTAAAAGACTGAGTCCAGACGTTGCCGGTCACCTTAGATCTTTTAGGTAAAGGTTTCTCGTCGGGCGAGCGCAACCTTTTACCAGACTTCGATGACGAGGCCGAAACAGTGCTCTGTTTGTCAGATACGCGCATTGCCGAAAGTTTGTCCTGTTCTTCAATGACTCCTTTCGCCCATGATAGCGACGCCCTCTCACGTTCGGAGAGCTTCGTTCCATCGAGTTGGCTTAGTCTGTTAATTATTTTCAAACAAAGCCTTCTCTGGTTGTGCCTGACCTTTGATGGCTTAAGTTTCTTTTTCTTTTTACCACCAATATTAGGCTGAGCACCCCTACCAGAATCAAGGCCGGACTTCAAGGTCGCAACCCTAAGACCAGTGCTAGGACCAGCACCAGTCGGTGAGGCAGAGCCTCGAACTAAATCGGTATCATTTGTGTCCATATTTTCATTTTCCTTGATGTGGTAATGAAAATATCACAAAAATACCTGTTACGAACAAACCTATTACGAACAATTTTAGTAATTCAATTTATAGCACGGAGTTAAAATAAAACACGTCCACACTCGTCAACAGTTAAATAAACTTAAACTTAAATTTTTACTTTGAAGCAACAATCAGGGGATGTTCCCTACTAATGCAATGCATTGTGTTGGTATAAAGTCATTCAATTCATTCAATTCATTCAATTCATTCAATTCATTAAATTTAATCAATTCATTAAATTCATTCAATTCACTTTAATTCAAATGTCATTCACTTAATTCCCTTCAATTAAACTTTATTTACTTCAATTCAGTTCAATGCTATTCAATTCAATTCCATTAAGTCCAGTTCAATTAAATTTAAATTCCCACTTAATCTTAATCTTTATATTCAAATATTGAACAACATTTTAAACAAAATGTAAATTTATAATTATTTTTTGGTTAATTTAAATTATTCGTTTTTTTTGTAGGTTTCATGTCATTACCAATTTATCAAAATTTCTATATTAAAATGATGACTATAGGTCAAGCAACCCCTTAGGAACATGAATATGTACAACATCAACTCATTTACATTAAATACTATTTCCGATAACTATTAAAATCATAACATCAAAGCCTAAAGACAAACAACACATAAAAGACATGATCAAAAACATACCATAAAAATGATGAATTTCATTCATAAAACAAAAATTAAACAAAAAAAAATTTAAACAAAAAAAATTTTAAACAAAAAAAAAAATATTTTTAATAAATAACAACATGCAAAACACAAATTAATTCATAAGAAACCAAAAAAAAACGAAAAAATATGAAATAAATGTAACAAAAGATTGTGGTCGAGAAATGGAAATGAATTCGTACATAATTATAGGCGGTATTAAAATAAGACGCCTGCCTGGCCTGTAGCTAAAGTGGAAGAAGCCTGCCTGACTGATGATATTCAATCTACTACACTTACTACACTTGATTAGAAGCAGAGCTTTAATATTTAGAATCTTTTTTTAATAATTGGCGGAGAATTTTATTGACTTGTTGACTAACATGGAATTTATGAATTCCCTGCAGGAAAATTGTGTCTCTCGAACCAAAATCACCTATCCCGTGAGTGGGGAAAACGAACATATCACTTAAATGCCTTTAACGTAAAAATTTGACTTATCACTAAACTGTCTAAAAAAAACTTATCCCGTGACCGGAGACAATAGGGCAAAACCAATTTTTTTCAAATTTTTACCAAGTACCAAACAAAATTTTAAAATTTTCTAACAAGAGAAGTATCTCAACACTTATGAACCGATTTTCATAAAACTTAAACTATACACAGAAAAAAATAAAAATAAATTTCAATTACGAAATTCGTTGATTCAATTAAAAAAATAATTGATTTCGGACCTATCACGAAAATGCGCATATTAATTACACATTTTATTTGAAAATATTTTTAAAACTTAACTAAATTGTTAATTGAATCAATTAAAGTTTTAATTGAAAATAAAATGGAAAACCAATAAAAATTTTAATTGAATAAATTAGGAGTAAAAAATTCATTAAAATTTCTTTTAATATAGAATATTTTTTAACAAACCTTTTAAGTTCCGATAAATTGTGGGTAGACCTATGATGTGTTTTGTAAAACCTCACTTTTGAATCGGCGCGGGTCGTGTTTCTAAGAGACATGTACCATACTATGTCACTTTTGGTATATCCGATACACCCCAACATTAAAATTGATTTTTATATATATTTTAAGTTTCAGGCAAACCGGTTCATAACGGCTGGAATACTTTCCTTGAAGTCCTGAAGGCGGGAACGTCTGTGATGTGTCCTGTTACATGTCACTATTAAAACCTCACGTGTTTCTAAGGGACATATCCCATGAGGTGTAACTAGTGATATATCCGATACACCCCACCATTAAAATCGTTTTTATATATATGTATTTTAAGTTTCAGGAAAATCGAATCATAACGGTTAGAATACTTCCATTTTAAAGGCTGGGTTAGCCATAAAACGTAGCCGTAGCGTAGACTCTATACAATATTCAGTAAGCAAAAATAGTACAGAACATTTTTATTTATGTTTTGTTTTTTTCCAACGCATGGTATTTTATGTCACGCTAAAACGTAGAGAGAACCTATTTTCAACAGGTTCTCTCTACGTTTTAGCGTGACATAAAATACCATGCTTTGGAAAAAAACAAAACATAAATAAAAATGTTGTGTACTATTTTTGCTTACTGAATATTGTATAGAGTCTACGCTACGGTTACGTTTTATGGCTAACCCAGCCTTAAGTCATGTGATGTGTATGTCTGTGATGTGTTCCGTAATATATCACAATTTAAAGGGCACTGGTCGTGTTCCTAAAGAACGTGTCCAAGGACATGTCACTAGTGATTAATCCGGGGCTGAGATGAGACATTCCTAAACAAAAGTGATACGCCTTGGCCACGGCCCCCAGACTCATAGGCTACACTGAAAGAATTATTGTTCATTATATCTATGAACAAATTTCATAAAACCAAATTCATAGAATCTATGAAACAATTCATTGGCTGAATGAATATTCATTAGTATTCTGAAATATTTCATAGAATTTTATTCATAGATTTTATTAAATTCATAGAAAAAATTCATAGAATTAATGAATGTCATTCATAGAAGAAAATGCCATCAATATGCCATTTAATTTTTTAAATAATTAAAATAATGTTACAATAATTAAAACAGTTGAATAAATTTATTAAAAAAATAAAAAAAAAAATAAAAAAAACATAAAAAAAAAAATTTCATTGCTGCCCTGACCGGGGCTCGAACCCAAGACCTACCGGCTGAAGTGGTAATTGTCGACGCTTGGTTTTATAACGCTTCATTTTTGTAAATACACAAAATATTTGTTTTCTACAAACACACACACAGCTTTTGGCAGAGCATTGTGACAGAGCAAAGACACAAACTCAATATGTTAGCAGAATATTATTCAAAATAGATTTTAAGTGTTGTTACTTGTTTATATAATTTAGCTAAGTGGCTAGAGACTAAGCTTCACGAACAAGAGGTTCTATGTTCGAATCTCGGTGGCGATAAGTTAAAAAAAATATAAATTTTTAAAAATAGAAAATTGTAAATAAATAAAATAATAAAAATAAATAAAAATAAAATAAAAAAAAAATAAAATTGAAATAATAAAATAAATAAAAATAGAATTGAATAAATTTTTTTTTTCCATAGCCTATGAACTTTTTCATAGGTTTCTGGTTTCTATGAATTTGTTTCATAGATTCTATGAAGGGCATCATTGGCTCACTTCTAATGATTTTTTTCATAGAATCAATGTACGTTTTCATAACCGTAATGAACAAAATTCTTTCAGTGTAGCACTCTACCAACTAGCCCACTTTAGCGTCTCGCCCCAAATAACACTACTAAACATTTTGAAAAAAACTTGATGCGACTGGGACGCGAACCTACAAAGTTTCTTGCAATCTGGTCTCCAAATTTTTCCCTCACAACAGGTGTTTGAGAATATTGAGGTCAAAGTTCAAAAAAATCGCCGTTTTGGAAATTTTTCACAACTCATAGTGGATGAACCCAATGTCATAGCGACCTAAAAATAAGTCGAGGGTAAAGCTTAAACATTGCTCTATAGGATCCTTAACTCATTTGTTCAGTCGCATTAACCCTTAGGGCACCAATAGTTTCTCAATGATATGTTATTCGCAAAAAAATATTTTTCCGCTACAAATCATATGAAAAACAAGTAAAAAGTTAAATTTAAATTTAAAAAACTAACAATTTCTAAAAGATTATTGCAAAAAACTTTATTTAAATGGAAATTACTTTTGAAAAAAAAAAATTTAAAAAAAAATTTCCGTAAAAATTCTTTTTAAAAAAATCCCCGATTTTTTCTTTTTTTCTCAAAAAATATGTTTCTACTTGTTTGAATACCATTTTGTGTTTAATTATGTTTACATATGTCAACCATTAGCCGAATTAAAGCATTTTTTATTTTTAGGTTATGTTGAATGTACTAAAATTTTTGAGGTGTCCTTACATTTTCGTTCATAACTTTTGAACCGCCGAACCGATATCGCTCAAATGCAATACCAAACTTCTCAGGAGAACTTCCAACAAATGTGTTAAGTTTCAGTCATCTCCGTGTAATATTTTGGCCGTGATCACCATTTTCACAGACAGACAGACGGACATCGCTAGAATGTCTTAAAATCGATCGGGGATCATGAATATATATACTTTATGGGGTCAGAGACCGATATTTCGATGAGTTACAAACGGAATGACAAACTTATATAAACCCTCTATCACTAAGGCTGCGTTTTTGACATATCGCTTTAACTTAGTTTAACCGGGAGTTTTATTAAACTTTATAAAAATAAAACCAAGTTTAACCAAGCATTCTGTTTTTCAGTTCAAGTTTAGCAAATGTCGATTAACGCGGTATTACCATACCAAATGCCACATTTCCAATTAGAATAGTTGCCATCATCGCACATTTTTTCGAATAAAATACCACAACATGGCAATACTAACCAGTATATTTGAAAATCAGAGGTGTTTTTTTGACATTTTTGTACCTTAGTTTAACTCTCCATCATTGGTGAGTTAAACTTAAAATAAACCACATCTCAAAAACAGAATTTGTGGTTTTAACTCAGTTTAAACCTAAAACCAATAAATTTTTCAACTCAAAAACTCAGCCTAAGTGGAGGGTATAAAAATGTATGCGAATGGAACTCCCCTTACACACATGATTACAATCACACTGTGGAACAAATTCAGGTTAGCAAAAGTTAGGTCGATTTTGAGAGTGAGGGGTGAAAATAGAGGCTAAATTAGAAGACCCGTATTGCGGCGTTTGTTTTTGTTAGTTCGAATTTTTTTTTAATCGACCTTCGAACTTTGCAGTCAGATGCCGATTTTCAGCATATTGTTTATATGGTTTTTTGGCTACAACTAGTCGACTAATTGATATTTTTTCAATCTGTAAAAGCCAAATTATTGCTAGGGACCTGTTCAACAATTGATTTTTTTTTTTTAAATTAATTTAGAAAATTTTTGAGGGGCTTATGAAGCAACATTTGGGAAAAAAAAAATGTTCATGCTTTTTGACTGCAAAGTTCAAAGGTCGATGAAAAAAAAATTCGAACTAATATAAACAAACGCCGCGATACGGGTCTTCTAATTTAGCCCCTATCTTCACCCCTTACTCTCAGAATCGACCTAGCTTCTGCTAACCTGAATTTGTTCCACAGTGTTATTCTCCTGGTCACAAAACCGGTCTTACAACTTTTGCATTACTTAAGGTAAAATAAAATCGCGTTTCTACACCATTTACAGATGTAATTCGTAAAAGATCAATTGTAATTCGAAGATTCTACTTGTAATTTGAAGATTCCATTTGTAATTCGAAGATTCTATTTGTAATTCGAATACTCCAATTGTAATTCGAAGATTCCATTTGTAATTCGAATACTCCAATTGTAATTCGAAGATTCCAATTGTAATACTTAAAAGGTCAATTGTAATTCGTAAAAGATCAATTGTAATTCGTAAAAGATCAATTGTAATTCGAAAAAGATCAATTGTAATTCGAAAAAGATCAATTGTAATTCGTAAAAGATCAATTGTAATTCGAAAAAGATCAATTGTAATTCGTAAAAGATCAATTGTAATTCGAAAAAGATCAATTGTAATTCGTAAAAGATCAATTGTAATTCGTAAAAGATCAATTGTAAAGATCAATTGTAATTCGAAAAAGACCAATTGTAATTCGTAAAAGATCAATTGTAATTCGAAAAAGATCAATTGTAATTCGAAGATTCCATTTGTAATTCGAAGATTCCAATTGTAATTCGAAAACCAACGAGTAGATCAACATAAAATCGTTTCTTACGCATTTAAAAACATTGTTTTTTGTTGATTTACTCGTTGGTTTTCGAATTACAATTGGAATCTTCGAATTACAAATGGAATCTTCGAATTACAAATGGAATCTTCGAATTACAATTGATCTTTTACGAATAACAATTGATCTTTTACGAATTACAATTGATCTTTTTCGAATTACAATTGATCTTTTACGAATTACAATTGATCTTTTACGAATTACAATTGATCTTTTACGAATTACAATTGATCTTTTTCGAATTACAATTGATCTTTTACGAATTACAATTGATCTTTTTCGAATTACAATTGATCTTTTACGAATTACAATTGATCTTTTTCGAATTACAATTGATCTTTTACGAATTACAATTGATCTTTTACGAATTTCAATTGATCTTTTACGAATTACAATTGATCTTTTACGAATTACAATTGGAATCTTCGAATTACAAATGGAATATTCGAATTACAATTGAAGTATTCGAATTACAAATGGAATCTTCGAATTACAAATGGAATCTTCGAATTACAAATGGAATCTTCGAATTACAAATAGAATCTTCGAATTACAATTGATCTTTTACGAATTACATGTGCAAATGCTGTAGACATATTTGGCAACTCATATCGAATGAACCCGATCTTCTCACGACTTAAAAAT
This sequence comes from Pegoplata infirma, assembly GCA_963921195.1. Lineage (NCBI taxonomy): Eukaryota > Metazoa > Arthropoda > Insecta > Diptera > Anthomyiidae > Pegoplata > Pegoplata infirma. The sequence goes on from OY992537.1 coordinate 26,874,899, forward strand.
AAGTCAAGGGTAAAGCTCAAACATGGCTTTTTAAGATGTGTAACTCCTTTGATCAGTCGCTTTAACCCTTGGAGTTCCAATTGTCTTTTAATATGATGTTTTCCCCCAAAAACTTTCTTCCGATACTGGGGAATAAGAAAGCATTTAAAGAAACATTGCTTTTTAATATGTTAACTCCTTTGATCAGTCGCTTTAACCGTTGGAATTCCAATTGTCTCTTAATATGATGTTTTCCCCCAAAAACGTTTTTCCGATACTGGGGAATAAGAAAGCATTTAAAGACAATTGGTGACCTAGTGGTTAAGCCGATTGACCGAATATGCTTTACATCTTAAAGAGTAATGTTTAATATTTTCCCTTGACTTATTTTTAAGTCGCCATCACATAGGGTTCGTCCGCTATGAGTTTCCAAAAATTCCCAAAACGGTGAATTTTTTGAACTTGGACATAAATTTTCTCAAAAACCTGCTGTGATGGAAAAGTTTGAAGACCTAATTTTTTACCACCAGAACTATTGTAATCAAGTGCATATGTTATCAGAACACCGGAAATCACCATTAAAAAATTTGACATTTTAAATCTATAAATTAAGTCATTCTTTCAAAGCTCTTCCTTAGAATCAACTCTACATGTGTGATATGGCAGATCATATTCACAATATTCACACATAAAGTATTTCTGTTTTTATTTTAATGAAATTGAATTGAATTGTGTAAGGAATGACATGGCACATGCAGATGAGTCAAGTCAACAATAAATGAATGACACTCCGCCACACTGAAAAAAATAGCTTCGTGAAATTAATGAAAATTGACTTAACCTTAACGAAAAATGACTCTCGTTTTCAACCGAAGACAGGTTTCATTTGATTTATGAAACTGGTATCATTAAAGTTCCTTTCAATGAAAACTTGCATATAAATAATGAAAATATTCGTAGAACTTGTTTAAAACGTTTTATGAAGTTTTTCATAAAATGTATGAAAATATCCATTGATTAAATGTGGAATAGTAGTTGGTAATGAGCGTATGATAATTGTTTTTTACAAGTAACTAGTTGCTAACTTTATTAAGGTTTTGATATGGGAATTACGATAAATTCATGTTGGTTAAAGTTATCAAAATTTCCATAGAAAGCCCTTAATCAAGTTAGGAACAAGTTACCTAAAAACAGCACGTATCATACACCCATAAGTGAAAATTTGCATTAATAACAATTTTGGTAAGTCACATGTAACCATCACTGTAACCGTCACTGAAATTTTATTTAGGGGCATGTCACAGACTCAATTCCAATCGGATTTTAAAAAAAAGTTGTTACTCGTAAAACGCAAAACAATTTTTTTTTCGGAATGAAATCACTTTCAAAAATCAAAGTGGAATTGAATTGCTAAGTGGTTTCATTCCGAAAAAAAAGTATTTGCTTTGCGTTTTACGAGTGAACCACTTATTCCACTTCCGAACGGAATTGAGTCTGTGACATGACACTTAATTGCACACTTTTTATGGTTTTCACCTAGTTTTTACACACAACAAAATTTTACTCCAAACTTAAATTGGTCTGAATTGCCATAAAAGGTAAACTATAAAAGACAAAAACGCGATGACTTTAAAAACACGTGCTGCCAAAACGTAGCAAAAACGTAGCAATGGAACAACACAAATTACTCTACATTTCATCACAAAATTTTAATGACTTAAAAACTATTTTTCTGTTGCAAATTATATTATATTTTATAAGAAACAGTCAAAAGAAACACTTATACGGAACTTTTCACTTGTAATTTCAATTAGATAAAACCAGCATAACACACACACAGGTTTCAATAACAAAGCAAAAAAATATTAAATTATTTTATTTTATTAGAAAAAAGTTAACACACATGTAAAAATTACAATTAGACTAAACACGCGTGGTGTAATAAAACGTCGTATGTTTTTGTTTTGTTTTCTTTCTCTTATTCGCAACGCAGAGTTGTATTTAGTTTTAAAAATCTTATGATATTTTTTAATGAAATTATGAAATCTAATGAAACAAGTTTCATAAAATTTGTTCATAACATGCATGAAATTTCAATCAGCTTATGAATTGCTTTATTTAAGTAATGAAAACAAAATAATGAATCCGTTTCATTAATATCAGGAAGGTTATTTTTTTCCGTGCAGCCAACAAACACAACATCATTCCCTATAAGCAGTGCATGTTTCTTTTAAAAGTTGAAAGATCTTATTCACTTAATTTACATTTCGCTGCCAGAGCCTGCATGCCTGTATTTCATTTCTAACAAGGGAAGTATCTCAACCCTTATGAAGCGATTTGCCTGAAACTTAAAATATATATTAAAGAGACGATTTTAAGGTTGGGGTGTCTCGGCTTATCGGCCATATCGGGGTTTAAAATTTTCGTTGTCCCCTTATGAAACCATGTGGACCTTTGGGAAAATTTTGATAACTTCCGAACTAACAGCAATATCATCTAGGGCAAAAATACGGGTCGACTTAAATTTAATAAAGATTATTTCTTATCCATATGGATATCGTAGGTCTATGTCTTCACATAAGTACCCCCCAAAATTTACACATTTTGCTGAAAAAAATATTTAAATAAACCGAATTTTTAAAAGGTTATACCACCATTGGATAGGCATTAAAAAAACCTTTCTTCTCATATGAAAACAACATATAGTTTCTTAAAAAGAAATGGCTAAAAAATCCAAAAAACGATTTTTTCGCCATTTTTTTACCCATGTTTTGAACCCCTAAATCCCCGATATGGCCGATATGCCGAGACACCCCAACCTTAGAATTGTCTCCTTGATATATATTTTAAGTTTCAGGCAAATCGGTTCATAAGGGTTGAGATACTTCCCTTGTAAGTGAAGATACCGCTTTGTCAAGACAATGTTGCTTTTTTTTTTTGTAATTACAGCCTTTAGTAGGGAAGTGGGTGTGGAGGAGAAGCTACGAAAGCTTTACAAGTAGTGACAGCAGTTTTAAATATTCTAATTAGCCTTATGCATGATATGCAGAATTTTAGTTTTTTTTTTGTCTGTTTCATATGAAAAGTGGTGATCGTTATCTCGCCTTTTGGAGATCAGTAGTTCGTAATGCCGACTTTGTTTAATTAAGTGCTTGATTAGCAAAATTTTTGTTATTGTTGTGAAGAGAGTGATAGCTTTTTTTTGTTTGGAAGTCAAGTTTACTATTAAAGCAATTAATATGGGATGATCGAAATATTTAAAATATGGGGTAATACATGGAAAAGGGAAGGAATGCTGTTTTAACAGTCAAAGACACCCACATTCTTAAAGCGAAAATCTTTTGAAGACCTTCCCCTTATATATGGAAAAAGTCTTGAGACTGGCAACGCTGATCACTGTGAAAAAATGCACGCTTCGGATGAACCTATTAAAGCAGATGTAGATGCTCTATCATGTTGGTAGTTTACACCATGCGTCACTTTTAAACAACGTCATTATTGTGGGCGTGGCAGTAAAAATTGCAAAAAAAAAAATTTGGAAATTTTGAAAACGATAATTGGGAATTGGAGGATTAAATAATTCAATTCTTAATTTTTTGACTATTTGAAAACAGATATGGGCGCATGAGTGATTTTTGAATCACACTCACTCAAGCTCACGACAGGAATTTTTGAATCACGCACACTCACTCACAAGCATATTTTTTCTACTCACACTCACTCACAATCACATGAGTAAATTTAATACTACTCACGTGAACTCACGCAAGCTTCACTCACACTCACGTTGACTTACACTCACAAAACTCTTATTTATATAAAAAAAAATTCAAAAATCTTTTAAAATTTTTAGCAAAACTTAAAATTCAGCGAAATTTTAAAATTTTACAATTTTTTTGTTGCTCTTTTTGGTACGAAAGGAAATATAAAAAGACAATAAATCACGCAATCTCACAATATCTGGTGCCTACACTCAGAAAAAATAGGTAACTAAATTTTAGGACACAATTACCTTAAAAATTTACTTCCAATTACTACCAATTCATTTACTACCAATTAGTTCATCATATTTATTTTCTTAGATTTGAGGAAGTTTTTTCACCGTTTTAGTAAAAAAACTGCTCGAAAATTAAGCCAGATAGAGCAAAATGGAGGACATTTCTCTAAATATTCATAGTATCGCCATAGTATCCATGTGGACCTTCATTGGATCTTCGATTCTAAAACAGTTGGAATTCGCGAAAATTTTAAAAATTCTCCTATCTCGAAAAATATTACCGAAACCACATTTGTAATGCTCTTAACAAGTAGAACTCGACCTCCAAATGCCGATATCCTCAAGGATAGTTTGTATGTTATCCAGTTTTAAAAATTCTCAAGACGCTATGGGCCCGCTAAATTCAGGTATCTCAAAAACTATACAAGGTAGAACAAAACGGACAAAAAATTTGCATCAGAAACTTTGACGATCTTTAACGCCCATTGGGGTCTGGACTCATCGGATTCGAATCCAATCGGGTTCCCCAATGTGTACGAACTAAATTGAAAATTGTTCAATTAGTAAGTTTAAATTAGTATTGAAGATAGAGGTTTGATATGTTTTGAGAAAATATTGGGGCTAAAAAAATATTGGGGGTCGTTCAAACAATTGACTAATTTAAGGGCATCCATGGGACAGTAAGAGCGATGAGAGCAAATTTCATTAAATTTCATTTTGTTTAGTAGGCACGGTGTGATGTAAGACCGACCCCCATTAATTTTTACACTCCAACATTTTTTTTGAACAAACCTACCTCCTATCTCCACTCCTTAAGCTCTCATACAATACTGAATTTTTATGAAATTTTCTCCCACTGCTCTAACTACCCCAGGGTTGGCCCTAGATGAGTCAAATGTACGACCTCCAATTTCTCATATACCAAAATTTTCTCAGAACATACCTACCCTCAATATTCAACCCTTAAGGTGGTCAACATACATTTTTATACCCTCCACTCTAGTGATAGAGGGTATATATAAGTTTGTCATTCCGTTTGTAACACCTCGAAATATTGGTCTAAGACCCCATAAAGTTTGAATGTATATTCATGGTCCTCGATCGATTTAAAGACGATCTAGCGATGTCCGTCCGTCCGTCTGTCCGTCTGTCTGTTGGAAACACGCTAACTTTTGAAAGACTTTACGGAGGCTCCTAAAGTTTGGCATATATGTTTGGATTTACCTGGTTAGGTTGGTATTGCAATCCAATGAAATCGGTGGTTCAAAAGTTATGAGCAAATTACTAAATTTCAGGGTTTTTCGTGAATTTACGAGATAAAACACACGCTAACTTTCGAAAGGCAATTCTGAGGACGTTGAACTTTGACATATATATTTGCCGTTCCCCTTGCCTAGTTCGTTTTGAATTTCAGCCAGATCAGCGTAGTGGTTCAAAAGTAATTAGCAAAACCGTGAATTTCAGATTAGCTTCACCTTAAATTTATGAGTTGAAAAACAGCAAAACATGTTTTAAAATCATTCGTAAGTCACAAAAAAATTTTACAACGTATTTTTGTCATTCAAAAATATTTTTACACTAAAAAAAAATACACTCGTAAAAAGTTTTACACTCAAAAAAAATTTTACACTCAAAAAATTTTTTTGTAAATTATTTTTTTTTTCAAAAATTACTTAAAAAAAAAGTTTTTTTTTACTTAAAAAAAAAGTTTTTGTATATGAGCACTGCTCATATACAAAATGGCATTTTAATGAAATTTTTTCCCACCGCTCTAACTGCCACAGGGTTGCCCGAGTCACAGGTACATCTTCAATATTTTTTCAATACCTTCAATATTTTTTCAATACCTTCAATATTTTTTCAATACCAACATTTTCTCAGAACATAAATACTAGGGCTTCCAATCGGGATTGGTTTTTCTGAATCTCGGTATTCGGAATTGAAAAAAAAATTTCGGGTTCCCGGGATTTTCGGGATATTTTGAATCGCTTTTTCTAAATATCAAATTTAACCACTTTTTAAATGGTCTGTACAATTTAAAAAAAATTTTGCAAATAGTGTTGATGTGTATTGCTGCAACATATACTGGGTTATTTGTCGGATTTTCACCACCAACTGAATACCTTTCCAGCGAAATTTGTACGATTTTGTAAAGCAAATGAATTTTATGTTTTTTTTATATGGAGGTTGACAGATTTTCACGTGATAACCAAACAACTTACTTACCTTTAGATACAAGTTAAGCAGCTGTTTTTACCAGCGAGTCTCAAACCGTTTAATATTGATGACCTTTAATATTGATTATACTTGTGAAGGTTAGGATTCAGTTTTACAGTCCAGTTTTCTCCAATAATTTTAAGTAAAATTACGCAATTTGTGAAAATTTACCCAATTTATAGTTGGAAACTGAAATCATTTTTATTAGAGTATATCTAAACTGCCACTTTTTTAATAAAACTCAATTTAGATTTTTTTTTGTATGACAATTTTTATTATTTTATTTTTATAATTTTTTAATTATTTTTAAAATATTTATTTTTTTTTAACCATAAATTACATTTAAAATTAGTATTTATTTTACAATTTTTTTGTTTACATCTTAAAAACTAAAAACATACAAACATTAAAAATTATTATCACAGTAAATATTTATTTCAATAAATATTAAAAAATGTATTAATAATAAGAAAATTTACTACAAATTTTCTTTTTTTTCTTTTCACACACTTAACTATAAAATTTTATTTTATGAATTAGGATTTTTGAAAGAAATTATTCTAGATTTTGGAATTGTATATAAGAGAAATAAACAAATAAATTCTTAAAGTTGTATTTAAAATTCGAAATTATTATATATAATTTAAAGATAAAATGGTTTGTTTGGAATTATCTCATTTCGAATACAAATGGACTTAAAAACAAATAATTGAAAACAAATCGTAGAGGAGAAATATTAAAGTTAAATTTTAAACATTTTAGTAGTAATATTATCATACAATTGGTGATAATATTAGAAGAAAATGTTTATTGTTTTCATCAACACTCAAGAATTTTTTTTACACAGAGTTTATAATTTTTTTAAATTATTTTAAAAGTTTTTTTTCCAAAAAAAAAAAATTAGGTTCACACAAAAAAATTGCCATTGAACGATTTTCATAGTATTTATGAACAAAATTCATAAAAATGTATTAAACTTTTTATAATCCTTCAAAACTTTTCCATAGTACATATTTATGAATAAATCATAATATATGAAATTTAAGAACTATTTAAAATTTTGTCAGAAATACTATGAAAAAGTTAAAAAATTTAATGAAAAAGTTTTCATAGTATTTATGAACAAAATTCATAAAAATTTATTAACTTTTTCATAATACTTTTAAACTTCTTCATAGTATTTATGAATAAAACATAATATATGGAATGTAAGCCATATTTAAATTTTTTTTATGAATACTATGAAAAAGCTCAAAAATATAATGAAAAAGTTCATAATTTTTTATGTATTTGTTCATAACTACTACGAATTTCGTTCGTTGGCAATTTTTTTTTCTGCGTTCTTAAAATTAAATTCCTTAAAAAATTTTATTTTCATTTTATAAATTTTTAATCGAATTTAAAAATTGTTTACTTAAATACATTTATTTCTTTAAAAAAATTTCGTTTTCATATAAATCCTTTTGTTGTTTTAAATTCTTTTTTAACAATTTTTCTCTTTCTTAAATCTAAACAGATTTTTATGATTTACAAATAGTGAACATAAACAAGTGTTTTTTTAATGATTAGTTAAATAATTTTGTTGACTTACTGTATAATTCGATTTTAATACTCAAATGTTTTTTGAAATTTCTCTTATCAAAAAAAGGAGTTGTATGTAAATTAAACATAGTTTGAGTTTTAAAATTGTTATTTATTTTTGTACCAAAAATTAACAACTCTTGATTTTTTTCTAAAAAGAATGTGTTTGTTGATTAATCAAGCTGAAATGAAAGAAAAGGAAACAAAATATAATTAATTAATATATTGGCAATAGTACTTAAACATTCAAGATTATTTGAGACTCATATTCTCAATAAAGAAAAAAATATTAACGGTTCGAAGGACCAATGCTTTATTATCGGACGGTGTAGTATGCTGTATTAGAGCGTTAGTTTTTTGTATGACAAAAAAGATTTTCTTCCGATTTTGAATGTCTGGCCAATTTTTGATTTTACTAGACCTAAAACTTATGTGGTAAAAACTTAAGGCCAATCGGAAAAAAACTAACCCGTGGAGCCCTGCGATTAAAGCTTTTGGTTGTTGAAAAACTTCCAACAAAATTTTGAATTTCTAAAAAATTAAAACCAACTAGAAAAGTTAAATTCGACTTTTTTAAAGATAGTAAATTTTCTAACGTGAAAAAAATAACATTTTTGATTAAAAAAATATTTTATTTTGTGTATCAAATCCGAATACGGTTCGAAAGACCAATATTTGTCCCTAAAAAGACTAAATTTCTTGCTTCTCATGTTCTAAATTCACTTGGTGACTTATTTAAATATATTAGTTTTTTTTTTTTTTTAATTTCTTAGACTCTTACCTTTTCAAATTTAAAATTTTCTCCATTTAAAGATTACTTGTTGTCTTACAAATTTTTTGTCTCTTAAAAATTATTTACAAAAACTTTAAAAATTCGATTGCCTCTTCGCCCATGTAGAGTAGTTTAAATTCCAATACTTTGTGTTATATTCTGCCTTTCACCTATTTACATCATCATATAAGGTGACTCATCACCATTATCGGGACTATCCAAGGAGGGATTTATACGTTTCTCTTTTTGACGACGATTACAAAACCAAACTCTGACGACTTCTTTTTCCATGCATAGACGATCAGCCAATTGGGTTATCTCTTCACTGGTTGGTTTTTGATTTAACATAAAGGCTTTTTCTAAAGCACCACGTATTGAAGTCTCAATAGAGGTTCTCTTCTTGCGACGTCTACCCATAATTTCAGGTGTAGTGACGGTGGTTTGTAAAGCAGCGGGATCAAAAATACTGGAAAGAAGAAAAAAATAAAAGAAAAATTAATAAAAAAGAGCTTAGGGTATATATTTTTAGAGGCACAAAGGAATGGACTAAACCTTTTGAACAACTTGATTTTGATTTTCTAACTAGTAAGTTGTTGAAAAACTTCCAAAAAAAATGTTTGGTTCCCAAAAACTACTTATGCAAAAACTACAAAAATTTGTAACTTTTTTTTGCTACCTCCTATTTGACAAAAATTCCAAGTAATTTTACCAGCTTTTTACCAATAATTTTGTAAGTTTACAAGGTTCTTACCAATAAAATTGTAAATTTACAAATTTTTTGACACGATAAAATTTACAAGGAGGTTTGGTAACTTTACTAGATTGCTACCTCTTATTTTACGAGAATTCTTAGTAATATTACAAGCTTTTTACCAATAATTTTGTAATTTTACAAGCTTTTCCCAATGAAATTTACAGTTTTATTGGCGCAATTAAAATTAGAGGGAATTCTCGTGAATTTAATAGATTTTTTTTGTAAAATTATCATGGAAATTTGTAAATCTACAAACAAAATTGTAAAATTACAAAAAAAAATTTAAATTTCGATCCAAATTTGTTTGTTAAAAAACAAGGAAAACTGTCAGATATTGGTAAAATGGGATTACGAGACTTCTTCTAGCAAGTAAAGTTTTTTTGTGTGTTGCACAGACCTCTTTTCACTTTCTGTGCAGAACAGAGATGCCGTCAGAAAACCTATTAGTCTAAGAGAGAAGCCGCAGCGAACTGATTAGCCGGAAGGAAGCAATAACATTTTTAAACCGGAAATCTTCGACTTGACTGACTGGGCTTGTGAATTTCGATCGCTCTTTATTTTTCTTTTCAAAAGATTATTGCTACATAATGACTAATAGTTGAACTCCGAGTTCGATTGGTCTTCTAAAAACAGATAATAGTTTAGATCTCTTCTAAAGAATATCATGGCTAAGTTCAATTCCAAAAATTCAGCATAATTTAACTTGGATTTTGAGAAAAAAACTGACAATTTGTATAATTTAATACAATTAATAAAAGCTTACTAATTTAAATGAAAGCTCTGCTAAAAAAAAGAAAAAGAGAGCTTTTTAAAGAGAGAGATATGTGAGAGCTCCTACGATTTGGAGAAGAATTCGAGAATTATGAAATATTTGGGCAAAAGCTTTTTATTTCTTTATTTGGGATAATTCGTAAAAATTTTCTAATTTCCATAAAAGCTCTGTTACAAAAATAAAACGAGAGCTTTTTAAGGACAGAAATATGTGAGAGCTCCTACGATTTGGAGAAGAATTCGAAAATTATGAAATATTTGGGCAAAAGCTTTTTATTTTTTTTTTGGGAATAAGAAAAGCTTTTTTAGAGTCTAAAGGCGTGAGTGTGATAAATCATGAAATGGTTTTATTTTTGAGAATTTGCTCAAAAAACATTAATCTAATGCTTTTTAAAGAGAGAAAAATGTAAAAGCTACTATAATTTGGAAAAGAGTTCGAGAATTATGAAATATTTGTATAATCTAATACAATTAGTAAAAATTTACTAATTTCCATAAAAGCTCTGTTACAAAAAGAAAAAAAGAGCTTTTTAAAGACAGAAAGCTCCTACAGTTTGGAGAAGAATTCGAGAATTATAAAATATTTAGGCAAAAGCTTTATGTTCTTTTTGGGAGAATGAGAAAAGCTTTTTTAGAGTCTTAAGACGTGAGTGTGATAAATCATGAATTAGATTTATTTCTGAGTATTTGCTCAAAAAAAACTTAAATCTTAAAGCTTTTTAAACAGAGAAATATGTGAGAGCTCCCACGATTTGGAAAAGAGTTCAAGAGAGCTTTATAAAAAGAGAAATATGTGAGAGCTGTTACGATTTGGAGAAAAATTTTAAAATTATTAAATATTTTGGCAAAAGCTTTTTTTTTGGATAATTTGTATAATCTTGTACAATTAGTAAAAATTGACTAATTTCCATTAAAGCTCTGTTACAAAAAGAAAAAAGAGCTTTTTAAAAACAGAAATATGTGAGAGCTCCTACAATTTGGAGAAGAATTCGAGAATTATGAAATATTTAAGCAAAAGCTTTTCTTTATTTTTTTGGATAAGAGAAGAGCTTTTTAGAGTCTCAAGGCGTGAGTGTGATAAATCATGAAATGGTTTTATATCTGAGTATTTGCTACAAAAAAACTTAAAGCTTTTTAAGCAGAGAAATATGTTAGAGCTCCCACGATTTGGAAAAGAGTTTGAGAGTTATGAAATATTTGTGCAAAAACTTTTTATTTTTATACCCTCCAACTACAGTATGGGGGTATACTCACTTTGTCATTCCGTGTGTAACGCATCGAAATATCGGTCGGGGACCCCATAAAGTATATATATTATTGATCAGTGATCGATTCTAAGACATTTTAGCGATGTCCGTCCGTCCGTCCGTCCGTCTGTCCGTCCGTCTGTAGTTAACACGATGCAGTCCAAAATAAAAGAGCTAGGAACCTCAAGTTTTGCACAAATATGTCTTATGTTCCTAGGCAGGTTAAGTTCGGAAATTGGCCACATCGGACCAGGGGGAAAAAAGTTCCCCCTTGAAGAACTAAACCAACCTCTAAAAAAATACACGTTTTTACAGGTTTTTTTGTATTTTTGTTAAATAAATGAAACATTTGGTATATTTATCACGATGGGAAGGTGCTCTCAACGTGCCCCACTGACCCTATCAACTTCGCCCCCCCCCAAAAAGAAACGCCCCTGTCAATTTTTTTTTTTTACATTTTGGAGGGTATAAAAGATTCGGCACAGCCGAATTTAACACTCTCACTTGTTTTAGGGTAATTTGTATAATATTGTAAAATTAGTTAAATTTGACTAATTTATATAAAAGCTTTGCTACAAAAAAGGAAAAGAGAACTTTTTAAAGCGAGAAATATGTGAGAGCTCCTATGATTTGGAGAAGAATTCGAGAATTGTGAAATATTTGGTCAAAAGCTTTTTTTTTGTTTTGGGAGAATAAAAAAAGCTTTTTTAAAAGCTCAAGGCATAAGTGTGATAAATCATGAAATCCCCGAAAAATTTCTAGATCTTAATATATTTTTAAATACTTACCCTCCTGTTGCTTGTATAGTACGATCAGCATCATCCAACCATTTCTGCAACAACGGCTTCAATTTACACATGTTCTTAAAACTCAAATTCAAAGCTTCAAAACGTGATATGGTAGTTTGTGAGAAATCATTGCCATACAGTTTACCCATAGCTAAACCCACATCTCCTTGGGTAAAACCCAATTTAATACGTCTTTGCTTAAAAGTCTTAGCAAATTGTTCTAATTCCTCCAAATCGGTAGTCTCCTCGGGTGAAGGTTCCGAAGCTCTTGGTGCATTTGCTAAATTCTTGGGCATTTGTGGTGTTTGTGGACCACCACTAGGTGTATTGGGTGTCAAGAGACCACTCACTTTAATAGAACCTGAACTATTGGAGGGCGGTGGAGTTTGATGAGAGTTATGAGACAAATGACTGGAGGCATACATTGAGGGTAAAGGTGAGGTGGCCGGACTATGTAGAGGACTACGATGTGTAGGTGTTGAAGTATGATGATGATGATTTTTCAATTGTAATGGTTCACTTAAATGTTGTTGGGGTGGACTTAAGTATTCGGATCTTTCTTGTTGCTGCAATTCCTGTTGTTTTTGCAAAGCCTGTAATTGTTGGGCAGCCTGAGTTAAAGCTTGTCTTTGTAAAAGAAATTGGGCTGTGGCCACTTGAGCTGCCACATTAGGATCATCGGCAGGTCCCAAATTTAATGAACCACTTCTTAAAATATCCAAATAATTTTGAAATTGTTGCTGTAAAGCTTGTTGTTGCTGCTGCAGAGCTTGTTGAAATTGTAAAAAATCATTAGAGGATAAAGGTGCTCCACCCAAAGCAGCCTGAGCTAATAAAGGATTTGTTAGACCCAAACCAGCGGCAGCTGCTAATTGTGCTTGAGGTGAGGCTAAGCTTGGAGGTAGGACAGTTAAAGGACTTTGACTTAAAGTGGGTACAGGTAATGTTGCTTGTAGCTGCTGTTGTGGCTGCTGCTGTTGTTGCTGCTGTTGTCCATTGGAACTTGGTGATACTGAGGATGGTTTTTGAGATTTAATCGATAAAGCTGGAGATTGTGAGGAATGGCGAGAATTTTCACTTGTTAAATTTAATGCACCTTCTTCTTCTGGTTCCTCCACTTCATGTTTTTGATGCACATGATGATGTTGATGATGTTTCATCAATTTAGGAGAATGACTACTGGTTGTTAAAGATAGTGGTGGTGGGGTAGGTGATGATGTATGATGGGAATGATGATGTTGCAGAGAATGTAAAGGATGAGAATGTATTGACGATAGTTGTCTTCTTTTTAAAGGAGGATGTGATAAATCCATTGAGGAACTTTCTGGAGAACGGCAACGATCACTAGAATTACCCACACTCGAATTATTGTCATCACAATCTGAAGCTAAAATGAAAGATAAAATAAGTAATTTTTGATTAATTTTTTTTTGTTAATAAAGGAAAAGATAAGGAATGGAAATTTTTTTTTTTTAATATTAAAGTAATAATACGAAATAGTTTATTGTAATCCCATATTTAAGTTAAACGCTAAATCTGTTTAACTACGGTTCGAAGGACCATTGATGAAATGTTTGTAATCACGAATTTCAACGTAAACTATAATCTTTGAAATCACTACACTATTATATGAACAGGTTGTATTGAGTTTGTGCTGATGTTTGTAACTACGCGAAATAATTGCCTTGTGGAGTACAAGAAGTTCACTCAATATGACTCTTCCAAAAAATTATTGTGAAAGGCTGATTTCAACAAAATTTTTGTTAAAAATTTTATAACTCACGTTAAGAAAAAAATGTGAATCTACAACTCTCTTAAATCGAATATCGGGAATGTAAAATTGATCTTTGTGGAATTACAATTGATTTATTTTGAATTACAAATGATGTTTTCGAATTACAGTTGAAATCTTCATTGACAATCCTTCATTAAAACTTAATTTGAGCCAAATCCAATCATTTTTACCCCTGTCGGCCTTCAATCGAAGTTTAAAGATTGAGACAAACTTTCATTGAAACTAAATTTGAACCAAATGGCGCCCTTTGATCAAAGTTAGAGTTTTTGGTGAAAATTTTTTAAAAATCCAAAACTTAGATCGAAGGGCACCACGGGCTTAAATGATAAAATTTGCTCAAACTTTTTTTAAGTGAAAGTCGTAAGCTCTACACTGACAAAAAATTAACTAAAAAATGGGAAAATTAACTAAATTCAAGGAAAATTGGAAATGATTTAGCTCCATTGCCATGTTTGCTTTCTGTTAAGTTCACATTTTCCTTAAAAATAAGGTATGAAACAAATTTTTAATATTATGACAATTCGAACTAAAAAATGTAAAAAATTTATAGGTTAAGACCCCGATGGGCCCAGACCCAGTTAGGTTCCTTAAGAATCATCATAGTTTTTGATCTAAAATATTTATCCGTTTTGCTCTACCTTGCTTAGTTTTTGAGATACTTGAATTTAGGACCACATTAAGAGCTTTTTTTGTAATTTTACAAGCTTTTTAACAATAAAATTGTAAATTTACAACTTTTTTGGCGAAATAAAACTTAATAAAAATTCTCGTGAATTTACTAGATTTTTTTTCTTGTAAAAAAAAGTTGGAAATTTGTAAAATTACAAAAAAAAATTATAAAAAAATGCGAAACTTTTTTCCCCTTGGTCCGATTTTGCTCATTTCCGAACTTAACCTGCCTAGGAATATAAGACATATTCGTGCCAAACTTCGGAAGTCTAGCTCTTTTATTTTGGACTGCATCGTGTCCTCTACAGACGGATAGACGGACGGACGGACATCGCTAAAATGTCTTAGAATCGATCACTGATCAATAAAATGTATACTTTATAGGGTCCTAGACCGATATTTCGATACGTTACACACGGAATGACAAAGTGAGTATACCACCATACTGTGGTTGGAGGGTATAAAAATGCCAATCTATATCCTTGCATTGTGGTGGATGTGACGCCTAAGGTGACATCCAGCCTCTATTGTTAATGGTATAAATATGAAAAAATAAAATAAATTGCAGGGGCGTTTTTATTGGGGGGGGGGGGGGGGGGGGGGTGGTCAGTAGGGGTCATTGGGGGACACATAAACCTATGCGGTAAATGTTTCAAAATTCATTTATTATGCTTTTCGAGCTTAAGTAATACAATTTTATCATTATTTAAAAACATTTTTAATATTCACGCCCACAAAAGGGGGCGGACAAAAAAGCGATTTTTTTTTAATTTCCTAATTCCAAGTGCAGGGCCTTTTTCTGACATCGAATTGTTTCATTTGCTTAACAAAAATACAAAAAAAACTGTGAAAATATGGCGTTTTTCAGAGGTTAGTTAAGTTCTTCAAGGGGGAACTTTTTCCCCCTGGTCCGATTTTGCCCATTTACGAACTTAGCCTGCCTAGGACCAAAACACAAATTCCTGCCAAACTTAACGAGTCTATCTCTTTTATTTTGGACTGCATCGTGTCTTATACAGATGGACAGACGGACAGACGGACATACGGACATTCTACAAAAGTCTTAGAATCGATCATAGATCAATAATATATATACATTATGGGGTCTTCGACCGATATTTCGATGCGTTACAAACGGAATGACAAAGTGAGTATACCCCCATACTGTAGATGGAGGGTATAAAAACGATGATAACAATATAACTGGAGTGTTTGAAACAGATATGGGAATACCAGAGATGGGCACATAAGCAGACAATAGCGTTATTCACGTGATCAATAGCGTTATTCACGTGATCACAATTTATTTTCTCTTCATATTTCCTTTCGCACCAAAAAAAAAAATGACATCAAAAAAAAGTTTAAAATTTGGCTAAACTTAAGATTTCGTACCAAAAAAAGCAAAGAAAAATTGTTAAATTTTGCGGAACTTTAAATTTTGCTTAAAATTTTGTAAGATAAATGGGGTGTTTGAAACCGGTATGGGAAATACCAAAAATGTCTATAATTTTAAGAAATTCAATTTTTCTTCTGCATTTCTTCAACTTGAACCCTTATAACAAATTTGAACCCTTATAACGTGCTCGATCTGTACTTACAGAAAATCACACAAAAAAAAAAAAATAAATTGAAATGAAAATTTTACAATTACTTAAAAGTATGTATTTAAAATGTTTTGGGCATTATGGAGGGTATTATTGTCCAGTTGGCAAAAAAATCTCCGCTGACATACTGCTGACACTTCCGTTAAAAAATTGATGACATCTTCATACACATTTTTCAAATGTCCCCAAGGACAAATAAGAACAGCCCATCAGCATCGATGAACACCAACAATGATTTTAGACAACCGGTGACCAGTTGCTAACTTGTCATTGGGGAAACTTGAAAAATTGTGTAAAAATGTCAGAAATTTTATAAAAAGGGGGGATGGTAGCGGTCATCAGTATGTAAGGGGTAATATTTTTTGCCGTGTGAATGGATTCGGCCGAGACGAATTTAACTTTTATACTGGCTTATAAAGAATCAAAGCGGTTTTTATTTAAGTTTTTCGCAAAGTTGTTTTTTATTGAACACACATTTCTTAAAAACAAACTTGTTTACACCCTTTAATGCTTAATTCTTGTATAACTTTATAAAAATTATAATAATTTATATAAAACTTTAAATTAAAACACAGCTGTTTTGTTTTTGATATTAAAAAAAAATACATTTAAATTCATTCATCCCAAAATCCTTTCTCTTTTCAATTCAATTCTAATATTTTTTTTCGAATCTATCTTCCACAACCAACAACAAAACAACATTTGGTTAATAAACTATTGTTGACGTGTGATAAATTTACGATTTGTCCACGCACCAGTTTTATTTTGGTTTGGGTACCCAAGAAAAAATTCACAAAAACTCCACTGGTAATACATTCTTTCCACTATTCTATGGATAAAATGTAACAAACCAATCAGTTGGTATAGTAAAATAATGTTATAAAAATTAAAAACATCTGCTGTTGCCGCTTCTGCTGCTGTTGTTTTAAACCGAAATGAATCAATTTTATTTGGAGTGTTTTTGTAAACATCAGTTAAAGAGGATTCATTCTACTTTATTTGAAATATTGAAAACAAAGAATTGACAAACATTCATAGAAATCTATGAAAAAAATAAAAGTGATTCAACCCTTCTTTTTTGGGAATCCATAAAATAGAAGTGTGCCAAACGTAAGTTAGAGTTTTTGAATATTTACCAAATATTTAGGAGACCTTTTTTTTTTGTTTTTTCTAGTCATAAGATTTTAATGGGGTTTTAAGTAAGTGATATTTCTTAAATAAATTTACAAAGAAGTAAAAATGTCAAAACTTTTGGGTATTATCACAAAATAGAAGATACTTAGGAGTTATAAAAGATTTTTTTAAATAAACAAGTCATTAAGGGTTTAACATTAATTTCAAAGGGTTTTGTAAAAGAATACTTTAGGTAATAAATCGAAGTTTTTTTTTAAATGCACTTAAACAAATTTGAATGTCTTAAAAGTTTTTTGCAAAGTTGTTTTTTAGTGAACAAGCATTTGTAAAACAAACAAGTAAAAAAGTTAAATTTGGTTTTGCCGAAAGTATTGATACTTTCCACAATGTAATGAAAGATTATTTGCAAAAAAAAGATATTTTTGCAAAAAAAAAAAAATTCGGCCGAAAAAAATTTTTGGTGAAAAAAAAAAAATCGCGAATTTTTTTTTTTTTTTTTGTAAAAAAATTGGTTTGTACTTTTAAAAAATCTATTCTGTGCAATTCTGTTCACATAGGCTAACCAGCAGCCTATTTAAAGTATTTTGTATTTTTAGGTTATGTAGAATATACAAAAATTTTCGAGGTGTTCTTACATTTTAGTCCATAACTTTTGAACCGCTGAACCGATTTCGCTCAAATGCAATAATGAACTACTTAGGACAACGCAAATGCAATAATGAACTACTTAGGACAACGCAAGTAAATTTGCTAAGTCTCAGTCATATATGTTTAATACTTTGGCCGTGATCACCATTTCCACAGACGGACAGACAGACGGACATCGCTAGAATGTCTTAGAATCGATCACTGATCAATAATATATGGGGCATTCCATGTCAAATCGGACACTTTGAAAAAAAAAAAAATTTAGATTTTCCCAATTTGTTTACAGTTTTTAGTACCCTTTGAAAACTCCTTCGTAATAAATTTTCAGATTTTTTTGATGACCCGTTCAAAAGATATAGAATTTTTAAAAATTGGTATCTTGTTTCTTTACTCAAACTTCTTTTACTCATAACTTCTTCAATAATGGTCCAAATTTCAAATTTTTTTTTTTTCAAAATTTTTGTTTTTTTAAGTACTTAAAAAAAAACAAGTGAGAGTGTTAAATTCGGCTGTGCCGAATCTTTGATACCCTCCAACATGTTAAAATATATTTAAAAAAAATCAGAGGCGTTTTTTCTTTTGGGGTGGGGGCTATGTGGGGGTGGTTTGGGATACCTTCCCCATCGCGATAAATGTTAACTAATTTATTTGTTATGCTTTTTTAACTTTAGTAATACCATTTACTCATAATTTTTATGATTTTTTTAAATCCACGCCCACAAAAGGGGACGGACCAAAAAAAACTTAATTTTGTAGCCCCCGGGGTCTAAGTGCAGGCCTTTGAACACCTTCTGACATAAAAATATTTCATTTGTTTAACAAAAATGCAAAAAAAGCTTTAAAAAAGTGCGTTTTCTGAGACTTTTTTTAAGTTCTTTAAGGGGGAACTTTTTTCCCCCTGATCCGATTTTACCCATTTCCGAACTTAACCGGCCTATGATCAAGAGACACATTCGTGCCTCTATGGGCGGTCCCCATACAATTTCTTTTATTTTTTGTAAATTTTTTTTATTTAATCAGCTTCTACCTGTCCAATGGTGCGTCCGAGAGGGGTCATTAGTTAGACCGACCCCCATTTTTTTTACCCTACAACATTTTTCTAAAACATACCTACGCCATATCTCCACTCCCTAAGTAGGCTCCCATACAAATAACAGTTGGAGCAAATTTTATAAAAATGTAATTTTGTATGGGAGCCTACTTAGGGAGTTGAGATGGGGCGTAGGTATTTTTTAAAAAAATGTTGTAGGGTAAAAATAAATGGAGGTCGGTCTCACCAATGACCCCTTTCGGACGCACCATTGGACCGGTAGAAGCTGATTCAATAAAACAAATTTACAAAAAATAAAAAAAATTGTATGGGGACCGCCTTAACAATTAGAGATAGAGGGTAGGTGTGTTCAGAAAAAATGTTTGGACTAAAAAAATATTGTGGGTCGGTCATACATTTTGTTGCTCTAAGGGCACTATTAGGGCAGTTAGGGCGGTTGGAGCAAATTTTAAAAAATTTCGTTTTGTGTGGGAGTCCCCTTAGAAATTGGAAATAGCGTATTAGTTTGTTCCAAAGAAATGTTAAGACTTAAAAATTAATGGGGTCGGTCTTATAAAGGACCCATCTATGGAGCACCATTGGAGCAGTAAAAATGATGTTAAGATTTGAAAATTACAATAAAATTTTTTCAAAAAATTTTAAAAAATAGTAATAATCGTTATCCCACGATCCTCCTGGGCAAAAAATTTGTAGAATCGATAGATGTTTTACACAAAAAAATTTCAAAAAAAATCGAAGAGTACAAACATTTTCAAAAATGAGATTTAAATTTTAAAACTTAAAAATCGCATACTAGAGCGCTTTTAAGAATTTTTTGGGATTTTTTTTAAAGTACGCAAAAAAACAAAAAAATTTAAAAAAAAAATTGAAATTTTGAACATTATTGAAGAAGTTATGAATGAGTAAAAGAAATTTGAGTAAAGGAATAAACTACCAATTTTTAAAAATTCGATATCTTTTGAACGGGTCATCAAAAAAATCTAAAAATTTTCCACGAAGGAGTTTTCGAAGGCTACTAAAAACTGTTAACAAATTGGGAAAATTAAAAAAAAAAAATTTAAAGTGTCCGATTTGACATGGAATGCCCCATATATACTTTATAGGGTCCCAGACCGATATTTCGATGAGTTACAAACGGAATGAC
Source organism: Pegoplata infirma (assembly GCA_963921195.1). Lineage (NCBI taxonomy): Eukaryota > Metazoa > Arthropoda > Insecta > Diptera > Anthomyiidae > Pegoplata > Pegoplata infirma. The sequence goes on from OY992537.1 coordinate 26,895,050, forward strand.
AAACTTATATATACCCTCTAAGTGGAGGGTAAAAAACATAACGTTTTTGACTTTTTCGGTGGGTTATTCAAAAAATAACTTACACAAAAAAACAAAATTCCGTTTTACGCAAAATTTCTTTAAGTGTATATTCCTCATTAGTATTCATAGAAATATTTACACCTTTTTTGTTGGTCGGTCTATCTTTATCTACATATTTAATATTCTGTAATATTTGATTTTTGTCTATATTTATTTTTCATTTCACTTTTTTTTTTGTTTTGTTCATTTTCATCTTTTCTTGTTATAAATTTGTCTATATAATACTTTTTAGATTTTTATTTAGATTTTCCCAATTTGTTTACAGTTTTTAGTACCCTTTGAAAACTCCTTCGTAATAAATTTTCAGATTTTTTTGATGACCCGTTCAAAAGATATAGAATTTTTAAAAATTGGTATCTTGTTTCTTTACTCAAACTTCTTTTACTCATAACTTCTTCAATAATGGTCCAAATTTCAAATTTTTTTTTTTTCAAAATTTTTGTTTTTTTAAGTACTTAAAAAAAAACAAGTGAGAGTGTTAAATTCGGCTGTGCCGAATCTTTGATACCCTCCAACATGTTAAAATATATTTAAAAAAAATCAGAGGCGTTTTTTCTTTTGGGGTGGGGGCTATGTGGGGGTGGTTTGGGATACCTTCCCCATCGCGATAAATGTTAACTAATTTATTTGTTATGCTTTTTTAACTTTAGTAATACCATTTACTCATAATTTTTATGATTTTTTTAAATCCACGCCCACAAAAGGGGACGGACCAAAAAAAACTTAATTTTGTAGCCCCCGGGGTCTAAGTGCAGGCCTTTGAACACCTTCTGACATAAAAATATTTCATTTGTTTAACAAAAATGCAAAAAAAGCTTTAAAAAAGTGCGTTTTCTGAGACTTTTTTTAAGTTCTTTAAGGGGGAACTTTTTTCCCCCTGATCCGATTTTACCCATTTCCGAACTTAACCGGCCTATGATCAAGAGACACATTCGTGCCTCTATGGGCGGTCCCCATACAATTTCTTTTATTTTTTGTAAATTTTTTTTATTTAATCAGCTTCTACCTGTCCAATGGTGCGTCCGAGAGGGGTCATTAGTTAGACCGACCCCCATTTTTTTTACCCTACAACATTTTTCTAAAACATACCTACGCCATATCTCCACTCCCTAAGTAGGCTCCCATACAAATAACAGTTGGAGCAAATTTTATAAAAATGTAATTTTGTATGGGAGCCTACTTAGGGAGTTGAGATGGGGCGTAGGTATTTTTTAAAAAAATGTTGTAGGGTAAAAATAAATGGAGGTCGGTCTCACCAATGACCCCTTTCGGACGCACCATTGGACCGGTAGAAGCTGATTCAATAAAACAAATTTACAAAAAATAAAAAAAATTGTATGGGGACCGCCTTAACAATTAGAGATAGAGGGTAGGTGTGTTCAGAAAAAATGTTTGGACTAAAAAAATATTGTGGGTCGGTCATACATTTTGTTGCTCTAAGGGCACTATTAGGGCAGTTAGGGCGGTTGGAGCAAATTTTAAAAAATTTCGTTTTGTGTGGGAGTCCCCTTAGAAATTGGAAATAGCGTATTAGTTTGTTCCAAAGAAATGTTAAGACTTAAAAATTAATGGGGTCGGTCTTATAAAGGACCCATCTATGGAGCACCATTGGAGCAGTAAAAATGATGTTAAGATTTGAAAATTACAATAAAATTTTTTCAAAAAATTTTAAAAAATAGTAATAATCGTTATCCCACGATCCTCCTGGGCAAAAAATTTGTAGAATCGATAGATGTTTTACACAAAAAAATTTCAAAAAAAATCGAAGAGTACAAACATTTTCAAAAATGAGATTTAAATTTTAAAACTTAAAAATCGCATACTAGAGCGCTTTTAAGAATTTTTTGGGATTTTTTTTAAAGTACGCAAAAAAACAAAAAAATTTAAAAAAAAAATTGAAATTTTGAACATTATTGAAGAAGTTATGAATGAGTAAAAGAAATTTGAGTAAAGGAATAAACTACCAATTTTTAAAAATTCGATATCTTTTGAACGGGTCATCAAAAAAATCTAAAAATTTTCCACGAAGGAGTTTTCGAAGGCTACTAAAAACTGTTAACAAATTGGGAAAATTAAAAAAAAAAAATTTAAAGTGTCCGATTTGACATGGAATGCCCCATATATACTTTATAGGGTCCCAGACCGATATTTCGATGAGTTACAAACGGAATGACAAACTTATATATACCCTCTAAGTGGAGGGTAAAAAACATAACGTTTTTGACTTTTTCGGTGGGTTATTCAAAAAATAACTTACACAAAAAAACAAAATTCCGTTTTACGCAAAATTTCTTTAAGTGTATATTCCTCATTAGTATTCATAGAAATATTTACACCTTTTTTGTTGGTCGGTCTATCTTTATCTACATATTTAATATTCTGTAATATTTGATTTTTGTCTATATTTATTTTTCATTTCACTTTTTTTTTTGTTTTGTTCATTTTCATCTTTTCTTGTTATAAATTTGTCTATATAATACTGTGATTTTATGGTTTGTTATATGGCATTTTGAATGGAAAATTTACATATATTTTATGCAAAAATTATACATGTATGGTGTACAATATTTTCAGTATTTTGCCTTAATGTTAAGGTCTACTGCTTAGAAGATTTTTTTTTTTTTCTGATTTCTGGGGGTTTATACGTTTATAACACATGAGTAAAATGTAAAATTTATTTAAAAAAAAAACAACACACAACTGATGCTCTGATGCTATTTGAAAAAAAAACGCTGATAATATTGTTATCAGTGTTGCCATATATCAAGATTTATCTTTTTTTGCAAGTTTTTTGAGGCCCTAAAAAGATTTTTTTTCTGAAAAAAAGATTTTTGGAAAGGTAAAAACAAAAATTTAATTTCTAAATAAGCTCAAATTACCTCAGAAATATATTTTTTTTATAAATTTAATATTATTTTTTCATTCTACGCTATACTGTAACGTGTTTTTATGTTAAAATTGAATTTAAAATACAATTTGTGAGTTTTTTTATAATGATTTTAATACTTTTTTCAAAAAAAAAGTTTTTTTTACAAAAAAAAAGATTTTTTTTTAGAAAAAATAAGATTTTTCAAAAAAATATATGGTAACACTGATTGTTATATGGATATTTGAGTATGGTAAAAAGAAACTGCTGGAGTATATAGCTATCATAAATGACCACAAGAAAATAATATAAAAAAAAACAGGGGCGGTTTTAAAGAAATTTCTAAATGGGCAATTATTTGCTTATAATCGTCCTTCGAACCGAAAATAAATTTTAATATATAAAAACCGTAAAAACTTTAAGTGTTAAAAATCTGAATGCACTGAAAGAATTATTGTTCATTATATCTATGAACAAATTTCATAAAACCAAATTCATAGAATCTATGAAATAATTCATTGGCTGAATGAATATTCATTAGTATTCTGAAATATTTCATAGAATTTTATTCATAGATTTTATTAAATTCATAGAAAAAATTCATAGAATTAATGAATGTCATTCATAGAAGAAAATGCCATCAATATGCCTTTTAATTTTTTTAATAATTAAAATAATGTTACAATAATTAAAATAGTTGAATAAATTTATTAAAAAAATTAAAAAAAAATAAAAAAAAAACATTAAAAAAAAATATCATTGCTGCCCTGACCGGGGCTCGAACCCAAGACCTACCGGTTTAAGTGGTAATTGTCGACGCCTTAGCTATCAGCGCCACCAAAGAAGAAAAATCTCGCCAACTAACGCTTGGTTTTATAACGCTTCATTTTTGTAAATACACAAAATATTTGTTTTCTACAAACACACACACAGCTTTTGGCAGAGCATTGTGACAGAGCATAGACACAAACTCAATATACTAATCAAATTTGATTTTAAGTGTTGTTACTTGTTTATATAATTTAGCTAAGTGGCTAGAGACTGAGCTTCACGAACAACAGGTTCTCTGTTCGAATCTCGGTGGGGATAAGTTAAAAAAAACATATAAATTTATAAAAATAGAAAATTGTAAATAAATAAAATAATAAAAATAAATAAAAATAAAATATAAAAAAATAAAATTGAAATAATAAAATAAATAAAAATAGAATTGAATAATAAATTTTTTTTCCATAGCCTATGAACTTTTTCATAGGTTTCTGGTTTCTATGAATTTGATTCATAGATTCTATGAAGGGCATCATTGGCTCACTTCTAATGATTTTTTTCATAGAATCAACGTACGTTTTCATAGCCGTAATGAACAAAATTCTTTCAGTGTGAAAAAAAAATTTTTGAGTAAAAAAAATTTTTTTGAGTAAAAAAAATTTTTGAGTGAAAAAAAGATTGAGTGAAAAAAAAATTTGTGAAAAAAGTTGAGTAAAAAAAAAAAAGTTGAGTAAAAAAATCGTTTCATGTGGTTCCCTGTTCGATTTCATTCCGTTCCCTTTTTTATTAAATTTCTTTCCTTTTTCTATTTCATATCGTTCAGTTTCATTTTTTTTCGTGTAACATGAGGTATATAACCAAAATTCCAGAGTCAAATATCAATCTCTTGGATCATCCATCTCATGGGTCAAAAGGGGAACCCTTCTAGTTAAATTTTTATATTGTTTTTATACCCTCCACTTAGTGATAGGGGGTATATATAAGTTTGTCATTCCATTTGTAACTCATCGAAACATCGGTCTGGGACCCCAAAAATTATATATATTAGTGATCAGTGATCGATTCTAAGACATTCTAGCGATATCCGTCTGTCTGTCCGTCTGTGGAAATGGATATCACGGCCAAAGTATTAAACATATATGATTGAGACTTAGCAAATTTATTTGCTGTTGTCCTAAGTAGTTTGGTATTGCATTTGAGCGAAATCGGTTCAGCAGTTCAAAAGTTATGAACTAAAATGTAAACCTCGAAAATTTTGGTATATTCTACATAACCTAAAAATAAAAAGTGCTTTAAATTTTACTGCTGGTTGGCATATGTGAACAGAATTGGATACAGAATGGAATTTTTACAAGTACAAAACATTTTTTTATAAAAAAAAAAATCGCGGTTTTTTTTTTACCAAAAAATTTTTTCCGCATATTTTTTTTTTTTCAAAAAAATTTCTTTTAGTTAACTTTTTTACTTGTCTTTTTTTTCAATTATTATAAAAAAGTACACAGAAAAAAATAAAAAAAATATTTGAGTAAATTTTTAATACTATTGAGTAAAAAATTACTTACACCAGTAAACGATTTAATAGTATTGAGTAAATTTTTAATAAAAATTTATTAAATGTTTGAAAAAAAATTTGAGTAAATTTTTAATTGACACAATTAAAGATTTACCCAAAATTTATCTATTTATTTTTTTTTTAAGTTTAAAAAAGTTTTAAATTTTTTTGTCAATGGATTGAGAATTGCGACCTGTATCATGATTAAACCGATAGATGGACAGACGGACGGACGGATATCGCTAAATCGACTCAAATAGTAATTCTGAGTCGATCGGTATACTTGAAGGTAGGTCTAGGACCAATATTTCGGGTAGTTACAAACATCAGCACAAACTCATTATACCCTGTACCACATAGTGGTGTTGGGTATGAATATTGATGAAAAAATATATTGATGAAAAAAATATTGATGAAAAAAATATTTATGAAAAAAAATATTGATGTAAAAAAAATACTGATGAAAAAAAATATTGATGAGAAAAATATATTGATGAAAAAAAATATTGATTAAAAACTTTTTATGAAAAAAAAATATTGACGGAAAAAAATATTGATGAAAAAAAAAATTGGTGAAAAAAATTAATAAAAACAAGTGAGAGTGTTAAATTCTGCTGTGCCGAATCTTTTACACCCTCAAAATGTAAAAAAAAAATTGTCGCTTTTTTTTTGGGGGGGGGGGTTGATGGGGGTCAGTGGGGGACTTTGAGAGCACCTTCCCATCGCGATAAATATACCAAATGTTTCATTTATTTAACAAAAATACAAAAAAACATGTACAAAAGTGTTTTTTTTTTCAGATGTTGGTTCAGTTCTTCAAGGGGGAACTTTTTTCCCCCTGGCCCGATATTGCCCATTCACGAACTTAACCTGCCTATTAATATGAGACACATTTGTGCCAAACTTCAGTAGTCTAGCTGTTTTATTTTGGACTGCATTGTGTTATCTAGAGACAGACGGACGGACGGACAGACGGATATTCACAGAATCGATCATAGATCAATTATATATATACTTTATGGGGTCCCCGACCGATATTTCGATGCGTTACAAACGGAATGACAAAGTGAGTATACCCCCATACTGTGGATGGAGGGTATAAAAATATTGATAAAAAAAAAATTATGAAAAAAAATCGCTAAAAAATAATATTGATAAAAAAAAATTTGATTAAAACATTAATATTAATTAAAAAAAATATTTATGAAAAATTATTATGTGGCGTTTTATTCACCAACTTGTAAATATTGCTTTTATTCACCACGTGTTGAATTATTATTCAAGTTACTAAAATTTTTGGTTTTAAGAAAATGAAAACAATCAGCCTTACCACAAGAAAATAAAATAAATTTAAAATGAGCTTTTAATTTTATTTCCATACAAATTGTTTTTGTTTTAAAAATCGACTTTCAAAAAATGTGTAGAAAATTTGAAATTTAAAATAAAACTTTTGTTAAAATAGACTTTTTGTTTTCTTGTGGTACGGGCCAATAATTCTTATTTTCTTTTTTGTTTATCGTTAGCTGATATAGTAAAACTGAGGTAACGTCCTGCAACTTTTTTAAAATTAGACACCAGCCTAAAAACATTATCATGTTAAAAAAATTTAGTTAAGATAATGATTACATTGCATAACTTTAGTGCAAAAATCTAATAAATGAATTTGTAAACATTAGTCATGAGTGGGAGGATATCACCTGACCCAAAAGAATCTGCCAAAATTTTGCTGAAGGTACTTTTCCAAAAGGTACTTTTCTAAAATGTACTTATCCAAAAGGTGCTTTTCCAAAAAGAACTTTTGCAAAAAGTACTTTTGCAAAAAGTACTTTTTCATGAAAAAAGTCTTTTTTCGATAATATTTTTAAATCGAATGAGTAGTTTCGGAGATTTTTAGATTTTCCATTTTTTTGGACAAAATTTGCCACACAAATGGGCGTGGTTGTGATTAATACTTAAATTTTATGTTCTTTAATTTGGTCTTTCGAACCGGATTTTACTCGTATAATTCAGTATTGAAAAGTTTACCAGTTTGATCATATTTTTTTAATAACGCCCCTGGATTTTTCTGTTATTTTTTAATACTTATTGACCAGTTCTCATATGCATTTATATTTTTATTTTTTTTGTTTTTCACTTTATATTTTTTTTAACTAGTAGAAGGAACAGTAGTAGCTACAAAATAAATTTGCACATCATCTGAATAACAAATATTGCACGTACCACACGTAGGATTTTTATACAAAAAGAAAACATACAACATACGAAAAACAAATTCCTATAAAAACTCTTTATTAAACCAAAAAAAGAAAAATTATGTAAAAAATGACCATAGAAGAAGTCATCAAAATTGATGTTTTATGTTAAAATTTTTTTTTGGTAAAATCAACTGAGCAACATATGCAAAAATATATTGAAAATTGATGTTGAACTGAAAACGATGGTCGAAATTGAAGAAAAAAATATACATACAGGACCAAACCAATGATGCATACAATTATTAAGGGAAAATGTATGGAAAAAAGGTTTTTTTTTTTTTTTAACTGTTAAAATCAACCATAAAGGCCAAGACATGGCTAGACATGGTTATACAGTGCCGGACAAAAGTATTCACACAGAGCTATAGTAGATGAAATATGTCAAAGACAAAATTTAAAATACCAGACCTTTTTTATCAAACGAGTATTTTTCTTGGACAGTGTTTTGTAGGTAATTTATTAAGCTTTAATTTATGCTTTATAGCGTGCAGATTGAATTAATAATAAATTTACTACGAGGGTCGAACTGGAAAATGACAATTTTTATAGACATTTTTTAAAAATATTTCTAAATTTTTTTTTTCAAGTTCAAGCACAGAAAATTTAAAAAAGAATTCCATTTGTTAATATTAATTTCTCAACTAATTTTTTTAATGACCCAGAAAAACATTTTTTTAAATGTAATAAATTTGTGTTATTATTTGGGTCATTATAACAATTTATTGACCAATGCATATTAACAAGTGGATTTTTTTTTTAAATTTTCTATGTTTGAACTTAGAAAAAAAATTTCAGAAATATTTTAAAATTTTTTTTTTAAATTTTTAAAAAAATTGTCATTTACCAGTTCGACCTTCGTAGTACATTTATTATACCCTCCACTCTAGTGATAGAGGGTATATATAAGTTTGTCATTCCGTGTGTAACACCTCGAAATATTGGTCTAAGACCCCATAAATATTATATTTGTGTTCCTCGTTCGATTCTAAGACGATCTAGCGATGTCCGTCCGTCCGTTTGTCCGTCTGTCTGTTGAAAACACGCTAACTTTTGAAAGACTTTACGGAGGCTCCTGAAGTTTGTCATATATGTTGGACATTTACCTGTTCAGGTTGGTATTGCAATCCAGCGAAATCGGTCCATTGGTTCAAAAGTTATGAACAAAAGAGTGAATTTCGGCAAGGATTTTTCGCGAATTTACGAGATATAAAGCACTATAACTTTCTAAAGGCAATTCTGTGGATCCTGAAGCTTGGCATATATATTTCTCGTTCCCCTAAGCTAGTTCATATTGCATTTCAGCCAAAGCGGTCCAGTGGTTCAAAAGTTATTAGCAAAACCATAAATTTCAGATTCGCTTCACCTTAAATCCACGTGTTGAAAACCCGTTAAACATGTTTTAAAAACTTTGGTAAGTCACAAAAATATTTTACAACGTATTTTTGTCACTCAAAAATATTTTTACACTAAAACAAAAAAAAAATTCACTCGAAAAAAATTTTACACTCAAAAAAAAAAAAATTTTACACTCAAAAAAAAAATTTTGTAAATTATTTTTTTTTTTTCAAAAATTAGTAAAAAAAAGGGTTTTTACACAAAATAAAATATTTCTAATCACAAATGTTATTTTTCACGTTAGAAAATTTACTATAACTTAAAAAGGGCGTTGTGGAGGGTATTCATAGATTCGGTAAATTCGAATTTAACTTTTCTATTTGTTATTAACTCAATCTGCACGCTATAAAGCTTAAATTAAAGCTTAATAAATTACCCATACAACACTTTTTTACTAAAAATACTCGTTTTATAAAAAAGGTCTGGTATTTAAAATTTTGTCTTTAACAAATTTCATCTAATATAGCTCTATGTGAATACTTTTGTCCAGCACTGTATGTCTGTATGTAGTTATAGGTTAGGGTTGACCAACAAAAGCTAGAATAAAACATGAATATGATATTAGCAAATATTTTATGGTAATTCTTTCTTTTTAAAAGGGTTGTTATGATATTTATGAAGTATTGAATTTGAATGGACTTCTTTAAAAATGAAAAAGAAAAATAATTTTAACGAGGGTGGAATTTAAAATTATTTTTTTTGCAATGAACTAGAAAAATAAAAAAATATTCAAATGTTTTGTTTGTATTCAATTGTATGTTAAATTTATACAAAAAGCACCAACAACAACAACAAAATAGTAAAATTACAAATCGAAGCGTAAGAAAAAAATTTGCAATTCTAAAATTGATGTTTTAAAAGAAAATGAAAAGAAAACATGAAAATACCATTTAATCAGATATGGTAAAATAGTGGACAATTTTTTTTTTTCTATTTGGTTTTTCTAAAGTATAAAAAAAGGGTGTAAATATTTTAAATAATGTTTACTTTTGATTCAATGAAGCTTGAAATTGACCAAAATGTTTTTAATAAAAATATTATGCAAACGTTTTGGTGATACCTTTATTTTTATTTTATTTTTTTTTTTGGAAAATTAACATACTTTTGAAGGCTTAACAACAAATAGAAAAAGTTACACACGTGTCTTTTAAATGGAATATTGTATAAAATTTGTATAAGAAGAGTTGTTTGCTTAAATTTAAATACACTAAAAATATAAAAAAGCCTTAAAAAATTTTAAATGTATAAAAAAGAAGTAGAAAAGTTAAATTCTACTTGGCCGACTCTATGAATACCCTCCATAATGCCCTTTTTAAGTGATAGTAAATTTTTAACATGCAAAAAATAAAATTTTTGATTAGAAATATTTTATTTTGTGTAAAAAAACTTTTTTTAAACTAATTTTTGAAAAAAAAAAAAAAAAATTGAATTTTTTTTTTTGAGTGTAAAATTTTTTTGAGTGTGACATTTTTTTCGAGTGATTTTTTTTTTGATTAGAAATATTTTATTTTGTGTAAAAAAAATTTTTTAAAACTAATTTAAAAAAAAAACAAATTTAAAATTTTTTTTTGAGTGTAAAATTTTTTTGAGTGTAAAATTTTTTTTGAGTGTAACATTTTTTTCTAGTGATTTTTTTTTGTGTAAAAATATTTTTGAGTGACAAAAATACGTTGTAAAATATTTTTGTGACTTAGCAATGTTTTTAAAACAGGTTTAACGGGTTTTCAACACGTGAATTTAAGGTGAAATTCATGGTTTTGCTAATAACTTTTCAACCACTGAACCGATTTGGCTGAAATTCAATACGATCTAGGCCAGAGGAACGAATTGGCTTTCGAAAATTAGCGTGTTTTTTATCTCGTAAGTTCACGTAAAACCCTTGCCGAAATTCAGTCATTTGCTCATAACTTTTGAACCACTGGACCGATTTTGCTGGATTGCAATACCAACCTGAAGAGGTAAATGCCCATCATATATGCCAAACTTCAGGATCCTCCGTAAAGTCTTTCAAAAGTTAGCGTGATTTCAACAGACAGACAGACGGACCGACGGAGGGACATCGCTAAATCGTCTTAAAATCGATCGACGTTCATGAATATATATACTTTATGGGGTCCTAGACCAATATTTCGAGGTGTTACAAACTTATATATACCCCCTATCACTAAAGTGGAGGGTATAAAAAATATTCAATAACGATGGTCATAAAGTTCTTTTGTCTAAGCATTATAAAGAACTGATACAATGGTCCTTCGAACCGAACAGGCCTCGTATACAATTATAAGCTATGAATTGTGATTTGTTTTGCTTGAAATTCACTTTTTTTTATTTATTTGGTCATCTACAGAAATTTGTATATAAAAAATAAAGGAAAATGTTTAATGTTTGGTCCTACGAACTGCTAAGATTTTGAACTAGTTGGAGAGCTCAATTCGGTTGTGCCAAATCTTTTATACCGTTCAAAATTAAAAAAAAAAAAAAATAGTTACAAAATTATAGTCGGTCAAGACCAACCATATAATACCCTACACCTGTTTTTTCCAAAAAATGGGTCCCAATTCCAAACATCGATCCGATTGGATCTCTTGTACGATCTTTGATTAGTGTGCACAACACACACAAATGAAATTTGAGTGAAAAATGCTGGATTTTGTTGCCAATAGAACGATTTTTATATGGGAACTAATTGTAAGCCCAGAAATGGTCCAATTGTAATCAGATTTAATTAGATTACAAAAGTCCACGTTTAACACCTACAAACAAAATTTATACAAAACAAGTAAGAAAGTTATAATCGGTCAAGACCGCCCATATGATACCCTACAAATGTGTTTTTCGGAAAATGGCTCCCAAGTCCAAACATGGACCGATAGGATCTATATTTTGTTAGATCTTTATTTAGTGTAGAAAACACACACAGATGAAATTTTAGAGGAATTGGTTTATTTTTTTCCAATAGACCGATTTAACTGAATATCGGTCGAAATTTTTATATGGGCGACTTAGTCTAAAAATGATCCAATTATATTCAGTTTTGATTAGGTTACCAAAGTACACGTTAACACCTACAAATAAAATTTTTATCAAATATTTCCATTTATATGAATTTTTAGGAATTATGAGAATATCGGGGGGATGGTTTGTATTGGGACCACGAGATGGACTGACCTGATTCCTTTGAAATTTGGAATGATGAATAGTCCATAAAAAATTTGATTACCTGTTAAATATTATAAAACGCTTATTAGAGCCATTTAAGTCAACTTTTTATAGTATATTTTACAGTAGTTAGTTGTTTTCAACTACAAAGTCAGTTGTTTTTGTATGAAAAATATCAAACAGTTATTTCTGTTAGTTATTTTAAGTCCTTTTTTTTAATAACTAATAAAAAATTACTGTAATGTAGTAACAGTTATTTAAAGTAGTTAATTATATTTTTTTATCTCTGAAAATTTTCAAAGTTTTTTTTGCCAAAAAATAAATTTTAGTTTTTTTTTATTTTTCACAACTTTTTTTTTAAAAAAATTTGGTCTTAAATTTTTTTTTTGAAAAATTTTTGGGTTGATTATTTTATTTTCACTACATGTTAGTTGTTTTGACTACAAATGCAAGTAGTTTTTACTGCATAAGTCAATTTTTTTTTTGTCCGTTAAAATAACTAACAGTGTTAGTTGATTTAACTGAAAAAGTAGTTGATCCCAAAACAACTTACAAAGTAGTTATTTTAACTGACATTTTCAGTTGATTTTACTAACATAATTTTTTGAGTGTAATCTAAATCGGGTTAGGTCTTTTGATGCTTTAGTTTCAAATTTCGTGCCTAAACCGTTAGATGGACAGACGGACGGACGGACATCACTAAATCGACTCAAAAAGTAATTATGAGTCGATCGGTATACTTGAAGGTACAAAGGTCTAGGACCAATATTTCGGATAGTTACAAACAAACAGCGCAAACTCATTATACCCTGTAACGCAGGTTTTTCGAGATATCGCTATTTTGAAATTGCACAAATTGTTAATTGACCCATTTTAACATGAGGCACCCTTGGATAAAAGTTTTAGAATTTTAGAAAATTTCCCCCAAAATTAAATTTTTTTAATAATTTAAAACCCAAAGAAATATGTTATGAACACGAGTCCCAAAAATTTCAGTAGCAGTTTTCGAGATATCGCTACTTGAAATTTGTCAAAAATTTTCAAGATTGCGGATTTTCCCTACGTTTAAGAAATTTAAAACAAAAATATTTCGAAATTTTTTTCCGTTGACTTTTTATAAAGATTGAGACAAACTTTAATTTTTACTTAATTGTAGCCAAATCAGATCATTTTAACCCATGGCGCCCATCGATCAAAGTTTAGGGGTTTAGGTGAATATTTTCCATAAATCCAAAATTTTTGACCGAAGGGCACCACGGGTTAAAATTATCGGAAATGGCTGAAATAAATTTTAAATGAAAAGTTGTCTTATGCTCAATGAAAGGGTCAAGGACAAGAAGTTTTTATTTTTTTTTTTAATTCTGGAACGTAGGAAAAAGCCGCCATTTTTAAAAATTTCTAATAGCAATATCTCGAAAACTGTTCGACCGATTTTAATTTTTTTTGATATTTGTGTTCAGCTCATCAACATCAATAAATATCGTGTATTGTCTTGCGATATATATTTCTTTTATATATATATTTTTTTAATTTTTAAAAATCCAAAACTTTAATCGCCGGGCGACACGGGTTAATGTCATCCCATTGGCCACAAATTTTTACCACACAATTTTTAAGTCTTGTATAATAAAAATTTTTCAAAAGACTTGGGAAAATTTATGAAAAAATGTCACTCTAAAGCCCGAAATTCATTTTTCCATGTGTTGGTATAAATTTTCCTAAACAGTTTTTGTAAAGGTCTAAAACGACGACAGTTACACTCAAAAAAATACGTTAGTAAATTTACTAATTTTTTTTTGCTAATGCTAGTTAACTAACTTTTAGCAAATTTTTAGTTGAGATTAGCATGTTAGCAAAAAATTCTTGTAAACTTAATTTAGCACATTAGCAATTTTAAACGAACTTTGAACTAATTTCTTTTGCTAAATTTGACAACATTTTTACAAGATTTTTTGCTAACATTAGCAAAAATAAATGGTAAATTTATTTTTATTTTCAGAAAACTTAAAATGGCGCTATCTCGGAAACTAAGCCAGATAGAGCAAAATGGTGGGCATTTTTGGTTCTTAGAATTTCCATACTTTCGCGGGTCCTCTTCACATGTGTGGACCCTAATGGGAGCTAACTTTGGATCCAAAAAAGTTAGCATTCCCGAAAATTTTAAAATGCTCATATCTCGGTAAATATTGCCGACACAACAAAAAGTCCAAAAGAATTTTTGTATCTCTCAACACGTGGAACAAAACCGCAAAATAACCAAAAGCTCTCCGAGTAATATTTTTGAAGTTATCGAGTTTTTTAATTCTCAAGACCCCAGTGATCGCCTAAAATCACGTATCTCAAAAACTAAGCAAGGTAGAGCGAAACGGACACAAATTTTGGATCAAAAACAATGACAATTTTTAAGGAACCCAACTAGGTCTAGGCCCATCGGGGTCTGGACCTATTGGGTTCCAAACCCAATGGGGTCCTCAAATGTGTATGAACTAAGTTGAAATAAAAATTATTTCAGCTAACTAATTTTCAGCAAAACGTTTATGCTAACTTTACCAAAAAAATTGTGGGTTCAAAATCAGCAAATTTTCTTGTAGGTTTACAAGCTTTTTTTGCTAACTTTACAGTTTTTTTTTTGAGTGTAGAAAAAAACAGGAACTCAAATCCTTATTCTTTTATTATCTGTTATTTGTCATAACCGGTAACAAAGTATCGGACTTGCATGCTAGCGATAACGGTACGAAGGACCAATGCATTCTAAAGTTTAAAATTATACAATTTTTTATATTTTAAAAATCCAACTTACCATTTGACTGCATAGGCGATGGAGATCTAGATAAACGGCTGATGTCTGTAAGAAAAAAAAATAATTTTCAAAATTAGTAAAATTAACAAAAATTACTTTTCGTCTGCAAAAGGGGGTTTTAAACAATATTTTCCTAAATTCATTTTTTAAATTTAAATAATCTTTTTCTAAAAAAAATTCAGTCATCATGATTCATTTCATTCCTTTTAACAAAAAAGAAATATCCTTTTTTTTATAACCTCTATATCTATCAACATGCAAACAAGTTATTAAATTTTACTCAGTTATTAGTTTCCTTTCAAGAAAAATGCATATGGTTTTGCATTTATAGACTTTTATGTATTTTGGGGTCATAAAAATTTAACACTATTCATTTAAAGACTAACAGCATATGTTTATGATGATACTTTTAAAACTAAAATGTAAATTCTATGTATATTTTTAAAATCTACAAAATATTGACCACCTGGTCATCCTTGAATGACTCCGACATAGACTATACTGGTACGTACGTGCTTAAAAGTAATTTGAATTTTATTTTTCCAATATGTAGAGAAAAAGGAAAAAATAACATTTAAAAACCGTAAGGAAAAGTGGAAAATTGTCTACATGTTTATAGTAAGGAGTCTAGTGTTAATTTATGGCCAATGCAGACACATACACCACAGAAGAATAACACTTATATTTTTATGTTTATGCATGTAGTGTTCTATAAAGGATAATAAGGATAATGCGGTAAATATACAAAAAAAAAACAAAGTTGAGAAACTTAAAATTAAATTAAGGTGTTTTTTTCTGAAAATAATATATATATTATTTAATGAAGCTTTTAAAGACATAGTTGCAAATTTTATGACAAAAATTTTGGGTAAGTTAAAATTTTAGTTAAAAATATTATAATTTAAAGAATAGCAGCAAAAATATTTTCTTAAATTTACCACCACCACCTTCTGTTGGTGTCTTGATGAAGAGGAATTACAAGTGTGTCATCAAACTACAAATTTTTCACAGGATACAATCATGAAAAAATAAATAGAATGAATATGAAACATACAACGGATTTCAAGATGCACTCATTTGTATGTTTTAAAAATGGAAAGTAAGAAATTTCGTACTTTCGGAATTCCAAGCACATAACAAGAAAATCATGTAACCTGCTGTCAAAACAATCTATGGACAACATTTTCCGAGATAATAATTCCTATAGCATTTTAACATTTTCTCTCTTTTCATTTCAAATTAGGCAAAGATGGACAAAAAAAAGTTTTGGCGCCCAAGTTGGGGGCAGGATTCAAAACACTATAGTTTACCATTTTTTGGCGATTCTGATTTCGGATTTCAAGGAAATATTTATGGTTTATAATGAATTCCAAGCACTTTGAAAGAAAATCATATAACCTGCTTTCAAAACAATTTATTGAAATCATTTTCCGAAATGAGAAACTTTATAACATTTTTATTTTTCTGATACTAACCGAGACAAAATGGGGGAAACAAAATTGGCGCCCAACTAGGAGCCTGGATTTAAAACACTGGGTTTTCCTTTTTTTGACGATTTTGTCATGAAATGTCACAAATACTTTATATTACCTACAACAAAAGTGTGAATATATACTAAATTCATCATTCCGTGTGTAACGCATCCTAATATAGGTCAAGGACGCCGTCTGTAAAAACACAATGAACCAAAAGAGCTAGAACGCTGAAATTTGGCACGAATTTGTTTTATGCTAATATTCTGGTTAAGCTCGTAAAGGAGCATACTTGAACCAGGGGAAGAAATTTACTCTTAAAGAACTAAATCAACCTCTGAAAAAGCCCATTTATTTTTGGGATTTTGAAACATTTTCATGAAACCCGAACTCGCACCCATGTTTTTTTGTGGAGTTGCAAAAAAACCTTTTGCCCCCTTTAAACATGTTTTCTTGTTCTGATGAAAATCTCCATCTTAAAAATAAATTTGTTCTACACTCACTCTTAAACTAACAAGGGAGGTTTTTCAGAGGGCACCCAGCGATTGTCCTGAAACTTGAATATAGGAATGAGGGTACAAAATTAAGAGTTACGTAGTTTTTGAGCTGCTCAATCTCAAATTTAACAAATAAAAAAGTTCATTTCCAACAATAGAAACAATTTTTTTTTTTAAATCCGCGAAAAAACTTATTGGTGTAAAAAAAAACATGTTTGTACTTGTTTAAATACCATTCGGCAATCAATTCTGTTCATATCTGTCAGCCAGCAGCCTATTTAAAGGGATGCCACCTTATGAAAAGATATGGTCTTTCGGTAAAATCCGAATAAAAGCCGAACTTACAGGAATTTCGGCAAACGCAAAAATACGGTCACATTAATTTCAATAGAGATTATTATATATGATTTTGGCGGCCTTACGTGTATACAGCTCCATATAAACTACCCCAACGTTTTTACATTTTTGACAATAGCGTACTTAACGAATCCGAATTTGAACACGACCGATACTCCCTTTCGTAGGCTTTCAAAAAGCCTTTCGACCTGTATAAAATGTTCATATAGTTTCTTTTGAAGAAATAGGAAAAATCCTCAAAAAAACAAAAAAAAATACCGTTTTCCCCCTCCCCTTTGACCCGCTAAATGAGAGATTGGGCAGCTATAAAAAGCAGGTAACTCTTATTTTGCTCCCCTCTTTCTTATATGCAAGTTTCAGGACAATCGGTTGGTGGGCTGTGAAAGACCTTTCTTGTAAGTGATATAGGCAAAATATTGATAAAAAAAAATTTGGCGCCCAAGTGGGGACTGATAACGTGAGAAAAGGCATGATTAGCTGTAGAGTTCTACAAAACTTTTGGCGCTAAAGGAGATTTTTTTTCCAAATTTTTATGAAGATTATTATAAAACAAAAATTTGTTGGCTCAAATTGAGTTTAAATAAAAGTCTTAAGCTCCGAAAGGGTCAAGGGAAAAAAATTTTGATATTTTGTTTATAAAAAAATCTTGAACGTAAAAAAACCAAAAATTTTGATAGCTGGGCGCCGCGATTAAATTTAATACGATTGGCCTCAAATTTGTAACACATAATTTTCGGGACTAGGATAATAAAAATTTGTCCGGACCTTATGAAATTTACAAAGAGGTTTCGTAACTTTACTAGATTTTTTGACACCTCCTATTTTACGAGAATTCCTAGTAATTTTACAAGCTTTTTACTAATAAAATTGTAAATTTACAGTTTTTTGGTGAAATTAAAATTACAAGGAACTCTCGTGAATTTACTAGATTTTTTTGTAAAATTATTATGGAAATTTGTTAAACTACAAAAAAAAAATTGTAAAATTACAAAAAAAATATAAATTTCGATCCAAATTTTTTTGTTAAAAGACAAGGAAAACTGTCAATTATTGATGAAATGGGATTACGAGTCTTTTCCTTGCAATTTGACAAAGTTTTTTTTTGTGTGCATAAAGTATTGGCGAAGTTTTTCATTAATACAAAAAAATATTTTATCTTAATTGATCCGCAATCAACGTCGAGAGGGGAAGGTGAAAAACGACCCAACAGCCATTCATAACGCAGCCCATTTGGGCTGCTTCAAAACAATAATGAATGTAATTAACTAAAACGGGTCTTTTACTCCATAAAAAGTTGATATTAAGCTCAAAACTGGTGATTTTTTACCAGCTTCCAACTGTTTTTGTATGAGGTGTCGCGAAAATCACCACTTAAGTGCTAAATATTTACAATTTCTTGAATGGAAAATAATGCTTGTGCGAGATGGACAATTTTGGCGCCAAAGTGGGGCTACTTTTTGAAAAAAAAAAAAAATTTTGGCGTTTCGAATGAAAGCTCTAATAAAGTGGAAAAAGGTATAAATATTTGTGGAGATGCACAAAATTAATAGTGCCTTTTAATTTTTTTTTTTGTGACCAAACCTTAATCACAATAAAGAACATTTTAAAAACGTTCTCAATGATAACTATTGATAACAAATGTTGGCGCCCAAGTAGGGCCCCAGTAGAGAAGAACTTCTTTTATTTGGGGGTATGGTGACAATCACCACTTAAGAGCAGAATATCTACAAATTTCGGAATAGAAATGAATGTTTGTGCGATGTGGGAAATTTTGGCGCCCAAGTGGGGTTAAAAATAAAGGTTTTTTTAATTGAATCAAAGCTTTGATAAAGTGGAAAAGGGCATAAATATTTATGGAGTTGCACAAAATATTTGGTGCCTTTAAAATTGTTTTCTTTTGAGACCAAAACTTAATTACAATAAAATTTTTTCAAAATTTTCTCTAAGATTTTCTCAAAGATAATGAAAAGCTGACAAAAATCTTGGCGCCCAAATTGGAGACCGGCTTATAAGAACTGATTTTTTGACTTTTCAAATATTTTTTTTTATTTTTTGTTGAACATGGAAAAAATATGATTATGTAGCCTTTACGAGAAATGTTTAATTCAAATAATATAATGTTGATTAAGTGACAAAATACATAAATATTTTTGAAGTTTCACAAATTGTTGGCACCATTAAGTTTGATTTCTTTTTCATTTCACAATTATCACTGTTTTTAGCATTTTTTCTTAAATTACTAGAGAAAGTAAAAAATGAAAAAAAAATTGGCGCCCAAGTGAGGGCCCGCTTTGAAACCACTGGTTTTTTGAAGATTTTCATATACTTTTGTTCAACCTAAATAGAAAAAGGAGTTTTAATTAATATAAAGAACGAGCCAGAATAAACATCCTCAAAAACATCCTCAAAATAAAGAACATTATTTAAAAGCGTCGATAAATTTCACACCCGCGTAAAAATGTTTACATATATTCTTATGTATCACATCTGATTCGAGATTTGACAGATCAGTACTGATCCGAAATTTAAAAGATCAGTACTAATTTTTTCTTCTGAAATTAAAATATAAACCAAATTTGTTAATATTTTTTCAGAAATTCAGTTGCTTTCTCTACCCTAGTAAAAATTTGAAGGATCAGTACTGACTCTCGGGCAAAGAAAATTCAAAAAAATTTGGTTTATATTTTAATTTCAGAAGAAAAAATTGCTAAAAAATAGTTTGAATTGAAAATCGTTATATATACAACTTTTGCAACTTTCAAAAGGGTTCAAACTTAAGCAAATAAAGCTTTTGCAGTTTGTAGCCTCTCAACCTAATTGTAACTAAGTTTCCTAAAAATGAGCTGTTTGTTATTTTTTGTTTTTCTTTGATTTCTGTTTATATTTTCCTTTATTTTCTTCCTCATCTTTATTTTGTATAATTTCAATATGGAAAATGCGTGTTTAAGATAATTACAATTTTGTTTTGGTCTTTGTATTCTTAACATGAAACTTGAAAAAAAAAAACAAAGAAGATTTAATTAAAAAAAACACTTTGAACTATACAAACATTAAAGTAGAGAAATTTAAGCAGAAAGAAAAAAAATTAAGAGATTAATTCAAATATGTAAAAAAAATTTAAGAATTGTATATGAGCTTAAATCCTTTATAAATTTCGCATTATCCTAGAGAAAAGAAGAGGGTGGTTTATAGTATGTCTGACCAATTATTTTTGTTTTGTTGCTGTTGTTATTCCAAAATAAGGACTCCCCATAGTTTTATTTATTTATTGTTATTTCTATATATTTATGTTTGAAATTTTTGAAACCATTAAAACGCAAAAAATTTGCCATTTAAATTTTTTCAAACAAAAATCTGTAATATGAAATTTGATCTTCTCCCCCATAAAATCATTTAAAAATAGTGGTTAGTATTAATAGAGAAAACCTATTAATTGTTATTGTAACATTTTACAATAAAAGGTCATTTAACTAAATTTTTCAAAAATGAAAAAATTTTAAATTTTATTATTACAAAAAAAAAGAGCATCTGTGTTTTTGGAATATGACCCTTTTCTGCCTTTTAAATACATATACTCGTATATGTATTGTAGGTGTTAATGTTTGTTGGGTAATATTGCGCGTTTTTAAAGTGTGCCTAACCCGTGCTGCGTGTTTCCAATTTCCACACACTGGGGTAGTTTTTAAGTTCTTAATAACCTTTTAAATTATGTGACATTTTTAACGTTGTTTTATAATTTTTTTTTTCCTAATTTATGTTAAACGGTTTTAAGATTTCTAAAGTAGTTTTTATTTTTAATTCTTGTATTGGCATAATATAGAAACTAAAAGTGTGGACATCTGGTTAAAAAGTGTTACAAATTTGAAGATAAATAACCGACGGCAAATCGACTTCAAGAAATTTACATAAATTTATGATATGTATAGAAATACTATATGAGAAGATAATACCAGATGTCTCTAATTTTAAAGAAATTCAAATTGGAAATACAAATCTAAGCTATTCTAGTTTAGAAATTAGCTAGAGAATCTAAAAAAATATGTGTCTGAACAAATTTTTAATCTCATTTACAAATGAAAGTTTTTAGGAGAAAGCCCCAGGTTGGGCGCTAATCGAAACTCGTTACATTTTTAAAGGAAGAATCATTTTGTAAGTCATAAAATAAAAAGTTTTGATACAGATATCGGAACAACAAATCATAATATATTTCGACCCCCTGCCATAAAAAAAGTCTATCGTTTGGTTTTCCTGTAATCTTACAAGGAAAGTCTCTAAAGGAACCCTGCTAGATTTCTTTCAAATTTATACACAATATAGAGAAAAAATATCTAAATCGAATCTTTATGTTTTATGTCCTCCTAAATTCGATACCGCCATCAGAATAGAATTTTGCCATTGGGTTTTCTTGTAATCTTACAAGGAACGTTCGCAAAGTGAATCAACCGGTTTTCTTTAAAACTTATACCCAAGATAGAGAAAAAAATCTAATCTCTGAGCGGAAGAGAAATTAAAAGTGTGAACATCTGGTTTAAAAGCGTTACAAATTCGAAGATAAATAACCGACGGTAAGACGTCTTAAAGAAATTTACATAAATTTTCAATATTTATGGAAATACTATCAGGAAAGATAATACCAGATGGCTATAATTTTAAAGGAATTCAAATTGGAAATACAAATCTAAGTTATTTTTTTTTAATACTGAGCTAGAGAATCTAAAAAATATGTGTTTAAAATCATTTTTAATTTCATTTATAAATGGAAGTTTTTTGAACAAGGCCCCAGGTTGGGAGCCAATTTCAATTATTGTGGGTTCTGCAGATATTTTTGGGTTAAACATAAAAAAATCTTTAGCAGTGCTTAAAATTTATGTTTTGTCATTGAAAAAAATAATAGTTTTTTTTCATAATTTTAAAACAATTGACGTGTTTACTACAAATCTGAACTCCCTGATTAGATTTACAACAAATCTAAGCAATCCCCATTTATAATGAACTAGAATATGTAAAAAATATGTTTTCTAATAGATTTTTTAACATTTGCCATACATTTTTATTTATTTTTTTTCATACAGAAGAAGGGAGTAGTGTCTATGGAAATTTGACTTAGGGTCCTATTCACAAAAAAAGTCATAACTCAATTTTTTCCATGTGGTTGCTGTAAACAATCATAAAAAATTCAAATTTTGTTTGAAAATTTCAAAAAAATAAAGACCTGCTTTTAATTTTCGTCTCAAAATTGAAAAATAATTTTAAATTTTGAGACTTTTTATGATTGTGTATATAACAATCACAGGGAATATGAAGTTTGAAAATAATAAAATTAGTCATAACCAGTCATAACTGTGAATTGGCCTGTTAAACTTGTTAATGTCTTAAGTAAGAGTAAAGATATCTGCTGGAAGTTTATTCCACATACGTATAGTTCGACTGAAGAACGAATTTTTCTCTGCAATGCGTTATGCGGTCCACTGGCCAATCGATCACACACAGATGTGCTCTTTTAGATAAGCGAGTGTTACGAACGAAAACTCGGGTAACTGGAATGAGTTCTCTTATTTCGCAAGAACACTTCCCATTATATCGATCGATAAATCAGAGTCACACAACTTACATTCCGACGATGAGCCAATAAATCAATAGAGTTGGATTCGAAGATCTTTTTTTAACTCGAAGATTCCATTTGTTATTCGAAGACTCTACTTGTAATTCGAAGATTCCATTTCTAATCCTAAGATTCCAATTGTAGTTCGAAAAATTTCAACTAAATCCATGGATCTTTTTCGAATAACAATTGGAATCTCCGAATTACAAATGAATCCTTCGAATAACAAATAGAACCTTCATTTTACAAGTAGAATCTTCGAATTACAAATGGAATTATAGAATTACAAATGAAATTTTCGAAATACAAGTAGAATCTTCGAATTACAATTGATCTTTTAAGAATTTGTAAATGGTGTATAACAACACTTAGCCGCGAGTGCGCCGTGTCACACACGGTCAAAAATCTTGGAAATATCAATAGAATTCACCTCACTTTCACCAAAACAGTGAATAAACCGACTCCAACTTTTCGATATAAACGCCGTCAGGTCTCCCATAGAACGACTCCTACGAAAACTATACTGCCGACCATTAAGAAACGAGTTAGTCTCCAAATAATTTACAAGTTGGTAATTAAGCATGCTGACCATAAACTTCGATCGCGCAGAGAAAATCCCAATTGGGCGGTAATTTTTGGGGATTGGCTGAACATTAGCCAACTTACAGCATGAGGGAAAGACACAAAAAAAGGTGACTTGTTTACATTTAGATTCGCAAGAACCATTTTAACGGCATGAGCTCAAAAGCTACTGCCCTTTCAAGTTCGGGCAGTAGCTGGTTGTTTGCCTCCCTGCAAGATGGAGTTCCTTGCAAATAAATCAGCCAAAAGTTTGGCTTTATCAACCGCGTCTGTAAATATTTGCTAGTCCATTAAAAGAGTTAGAAAAGAAGAACTAGAACATTATCTTTAGTAAAGATTCTTTACCTGCCCCGTGGAGCAGAAACAATTTTAGCACGAACACGCTGCTTGTGAAGAGTCCTTCTTTACTCTGAATGTGCCAAAGTGCGGCACATTCAGATCTCGCCTTCTTGCATTGCAGATCAGTAATGGTGTTTTTGTTCAAACACCTATTACTGAACTCTTTCTCTCTGGATCTGACTGCATTTTTGCAAGTCTAGTTACACCAATACTTATGCCTTGATTTAACCGGAATATGCTTTGATGGAATAAAATATTTTATTCCAAGCACTATCACACTTTCAATAATTTTCACAGCGTCATTAATATTATCGTCCAGGACAAATAACTAACATGTAGTAACTTACATAATTTTCTGAGTGAAAGCTCTTAAAAGGTTTCTTTTCTTGGAGTAGTTCGAATCACAATATTGATAATTTAAAATTCAAATCTAAGTTCTTCCCCCTTTATGCTGAACTATAGCATGAGAAAATAATGAATTTAAATGGATCTTTAAGCTCTGCCACGAATTGAAGTTTTTAGAGCAATACCCCTCGCAGGGAGCCATTTGAAACACGTTCCATTTTTTTGTGAATTCAACAAATATTTTTGAGTCACAAATTTAAGCAAACATTTATTTCGTAAAATTACTGCATGTTCTGCCATAAATTGAAATTAAAAAAACAAGGCCCTATGTTGGGCGCCACTCCATTTTCTGTTGATTTGACAAATATTTTGAGTCAAAAAAAAACAACCTTTGGCTGATTGATTATTGAAGTAGTTTGAAGTTTTTTCCCTTTTTGGTCATCAAAACAAAAATTTTGAATACAAATTTTTGCTCTGCCTTTTTAAAACGGAAGTAGAGCATTTTAAAAATGTGTGTTTAAATGGATAAGCTGGGCAAAGAAAGGGTAGATGAACTTGATATCCAGGAAGTCAATTTTCCACAGGAATTGGCTGTGAGTGACGTCTATCCACCTCTATCTCTATTTTCGCAAAGGATCAGACTCTATATGAGAACACCCGATTTACCGAGTCGGACGTCTGTATTCAGACAAAATCATAATGGAATAAAAGTTTGTCAAATAAATCCAAATTATTATTGATATGGATGGAAGACAACTAAGGCTGGGTTTTTGACATATCGCTTTAACTTAGTTTAACCAGGAGTTTTATTAAACTTTATTAAATAAAAACCAAGTTTAACCAAGCATTCTGTTTTTCAGTTCAAGTTTAGAAAATGTCGATTAACGCGGTATTGCCATACCAAATATCGCATTTCCAATTAGAATAGTTGCCATCATCGCACATTTTTTCTATTAAAATACTACAACATGGCAACACTAACCAGTATATTTGAAAATCAGAAGTGTTTTTTTGACATTTTTGTACCCTAGTTTAACTCTCCATCATTGGTGAGTTAAACTTAAAATAAACCACATCTCAAAAACAGAATTTTTGGTTTTAACTCAGTTTAAACCTAAAACCAATAAATTTTACAACTCAAAAACTCAGCCTAAGAATGGTAATTAAATTTTTTACAGGCCATGACAACTTCTATCTTCTAAAATATCTTTCTAAATGCATATAATTTGTTATGCGAATGCCCTTCGCTGTCTTTAAGAAGATTTTTTAAACAAGAAACAAATCTTCCACAGGAATTGGCTGTGAGTGACGTCTATCTACAAGAGATCAGGTGCGAGAGCACCCGGTTGACCAAATCGGACTGCTGTATTCAAACAAAATCATTATGAAATGAAAGTTTGTTAAACAAATCCAAGTTATTCTTATTAAAAAAAGAAGACAACGGAAAATAGTAATTAATTTTAACAGATAATTTTCTGTTGTTTGAACATTAGCGATTTTTGATTAAAATTCCAAATGCTACTTGTAGTAAGGAGTTTTAATATTCTCTAAATAGTCTTGACAATGGAATCTGATATATTTCGAAACACATGTAGGCTTAGTCTTGCAAAAATTACCAACATATGTAAATAAATTTGAAGCAGAAAAAAAATGTTCATGAAAATTATTCTATTAGAATAACATAGTTTTAATTAGTAAATGAAAAATGACCTCGAGCTAGAATAAACCTACTTAAAAAAATAATTTTTTAAAAATCGAATAAAACTATTTTTATTTTTTTAATAAAACATTAATCAGATTTTTTAAATAATTTTAAATTAATTAATTATTAAAATTGAATATTGAAATATTCAAAACTTTCCATTGATTACAATTACCGTTTTTATATGTGTCAATCCTTCTGATAAGTTAAATTATTTTTTTTTAATAACTAATCAAATACAATAAATTAGTTAAAGAATGACTAAACAATTAAAAATATATTAACAATATCACAATTTTTATAAAAAAAATACACGTACTCCAATTTATAAGTGCTAAAGTCCATTTGATATTGACCAAAAATCAAAAAATTTCGTAAATACTGTACAAGAAAATGTGTCATGTATAAAAATCTTAAAGCTTTTAAAAATTTGTTTAAAAACAAAAAATCATATTACGCCATACACACCCCTTTCTATTAATAGAAAAAGCAAATAATCACAAAAAAACTTGCAAACATATTGATAAAAATCGGAATGACTTTATTTTGTTTTTTTTTAATTTTTGAATGAATTTGATAAGATTTTTTGTTGTTTTTACCAAGAATTGGGTTGTTTAGCGGAAATTTTTTGAAAACAGATTAGAAAAAAACCCTCAAAAAATTATTAATTATAATAAATTATTAACCAATTAAATGCGGAAGAATGGATTTTGGTTTTAAAATTTATAAATGGAAAAGTTATAAAGGGCCCTGTGTTGGGCGCCAATTTAAACAAATGTGTTGGTAAGTTTAAAAAAAAAATTAGGACTTTATTTTAATCTTCTTTTTCATGATAATTATGAATGACGGAGTAATACAGCTTCCCTAAGCAATGATTTTTTTTTTTTCAATTTTTGAATAAATTTGATAAGAATATTTTTTTGTTTTTACCTAGAAATGGGTTGTTCAGCGGAAACTTCTTGGAAAACGGTTTAAAAAACCCTCAAAAAAATATTATTTATAAAAAATTGTTAACCAATTAAATGCGGAAGAATGGATTTTGATGTTAAACTTTATAAATTGAAAAACTTGGGGGTGAGCCCCGTGTTGGGCACCAATTAAAACAAATGTGTCTGTGAGACTTTAGAGACTAACACCTTTTTTATGTTCTTTATCAATATAATTATGAATGAAGAAGTGGTGCAGCTTCTCTAAGGAATAATTTTATTTTGTTTTAATTTTTGAATGAATTTGATCTGAGTTCTGTAAGTTTTAACCAAAAATTGCGTTGTTTAGCGGAAATTTTTTGAATAACAGATTAGAAAAAAACTCTCAAAAATTTTTTATTTATAATAAATTATTAACCAATTAAATGCGGACGAATGGATTTTGATGTCCAACTTTATAAATGGAAAACTTGGGGGTGAGGCCCGTGTTGGGCGCCAATTAAAACAAATGTGTCTGTGAGTTTTTAAAGATTAAGACCATTTTAATGTTCTTTATCAATATAGTTATGAATGTAGGAGTGGTACAGCTTCTCTAAGGAATAATTTTTGAATGAATTTGATCTGAGTTCTTTAAGTTTTAACCAAAAATAGGTTTGTTTAGCGAAAATTTTTGGAATAACAGATAAGAAAAAACTCTCAAAAATTATTATTTATAATAAATTATTAACCAATTAAATGCAAAAGACTGGATTTTGACTTCCAACATTATAAATCGAAAACTAAATATTGAGCCCCGAGGTGGGCGCCAATTAAAATAAATGTGTCGGTGATTTTAAAAAGATTTAGGACTCTATTTTTATTTTTTTCATGACAAATATAATTTTGGGCGTTTTCTAGCTCCCTGTAAGCAATAATAAAATAAAATTGGTATAGATTTGCCCTATCCCCTTGGTTTAAGTTTAGGACTTTTTTTTTTTTTACGTTGAACCAACACTCAGGGGATGCCCCTACTAATGCAATGCATTGTGTTGATATCAGGAAAATAGATTGTGGGGAGGAGGAAAGAGGGAGTAGTGTTTGTGGATATTTGACTTGAATTTATCTACATTGAAAGAAGCTGGGAAGACCTCCGCTGGAAGATTATTCCACATACGGCTAGTACGACTGATAAACGAACCTTCTCTGTAATGCGATGTGCGATCAACTGGACAATCGACAACAAATGGATGTGATCTACTAGACAACCGAGTGTTAAGAACAAAAACTCGGGCTCTAGGGATAAGCTCACTTATCTCAGCGGAACACTTTCCATGGTAATATCGATAGAACAGAGTCACACAACCCACATTCCGACGATGCTCCAGTGAGTCAACAGAGTTGGATACCCTATTGTCATTGATAAGCATCAACGCCCTCCTTTGCACACGGTCCAAAAGCTCCAAAATAGACTTTGAAGCCCCTGCCAATATATGGGAGTTGTATTCCATCTTCGGTCGGATGTAGGTGGTATAAATAGTTAGGAGATCGGATGAGTGATGTGAAGTACTTCTTACACCGGTTTAAAAAACCGAGACACTTGAATGCTTCTTTCGACACTTGATAAGCGTGTTTATTCCAACGGACATCGCACTGAATTTTCATGCCCAGAACATCAAGAGTGTCCGATTCCTCGATACCTATACCACCCATTTTTACAGATGACGCTGGTGATTCCACATTCCTGTGGGTCAACATACAACATTGGGTCTTGCGTGCATTAAACTTGACCCTATTCGCAAGACCCCACTCAGAGATTGTCAAAAGGTCCTGATTAAGTGTGTCATTCATAATCCGCCTTTTTTCCTCAACCTGAACAAGGCTTGGCCGACGATCGAAGGAAAATGAATTACAAATGTTGCTGTCATCTGCAAAAGAGTAGATAGGATTTGAAGTTTGACTTAGAAGGTCGTTAAGAAAAATAAGAAAAAGGGTAGGAGAAAGAACAGAACCTTGCGGTACCCCTGATTGAAGCTGAAATTCATCCGATGAGAAACCATCTATAACAACATGTATAGATCGGTTCCTGAGAAAACTCGAAATAAATCGAGAGAAGTCCTTACCGACACCGAAAGCATTAAGCTTAGATATAGAGGGAGAGACATTTATTGAATGTCTTAGAACCGATCATGGATCAATAACACCGTCCGACAGCCAATATTAAACACGATCCGGATGATACACGTCTAAAAGAAGAGATCAAATAGAGTAAAACTGCATTTACAGTTTTTCATTTGGTGATCATGTTTTCTTTTAAAAGGACTTCAAAGTTTTAAAGGATGCATTTTGTAAAATATTTTTGAAATATTTTTACTTATAAAGGGTGTCCAAAATTGAGGTATCATTTTAATTTTGCTGCCATTTTTTTTCTACCTGAAATTTTTATTCTAAATTTTAATTTTCAGATTCTAAATACATTCCGGTTAGTAAATATGGAAAGATACACGAAGGAGCAACGTGTTTTTATTATTTTTTTTTTTTTGAAAATGGAAAGAAGAAAATGAGAATTTTTAACAAAATAATCTTCACCGACGAAGCCCATTTTTAGCTCAATGACTACGTTAACACGCAGAATTGTCGCACTTGGGGTAAAGAGAATCTAAGAGGTATCTTAGAGCAACCATTACATCCACAAAAAGTTACGGTTTGGTGTGGTTTGTGGTTCGGAGGAATCATCAGACCATATTTTTTGAAAACAAAAATGGAAATGGGATTACGGTCAATGGAAATCGCTACAGGCAGATGATCCGAAGGTTCTTGTGGCGGAAAATTTATGATTTAGACGTAGATAATATGTGGTTTCAACAGATTGGTGTCACTTGTCACACAGCAAGAGAAACAATGGATCTTTTGAAAGACAAGATGGAAAATCGCATTATTTCTCGCAGAGGAGGAGTAAATTAACCGTCAAGATCAGGTGATTTGACACATTTAAATATTTTTTGTGGGGTTTTTTGAAATCAAAAGTGTACTGCAATAATCCCACAACAGTTCAAGAGCTTAAAACCTAAATTATCAAGCAGATATCAACTATTGACACCAGTTTATTAAAAAACGTGTTTAATAATTTTGGTAAAATATTGGGGAGCCTGCCGAGCCAGTAAGGGGGGTCACTTCACCCACATATTTTTTAATTTTTAACCGGAACCTATTTGTAATAAACTGAAATACAAATATTTTTAATATCTGAAAAAAACTATTTTTTTCATTAAAATTAAAATGATACCTCAATTTTGGACACCCTTTACTAGGATGACACTGGTGACGGGAAAGGAAAGAGGAGGATCTCCCCTAATTTTTCTATTTTACTATTTTGCCATATCAGGATAAAGGGATGCGAATAAAGTCATTTGAAAACTTTATCAAAATATTTTGTTTAAAACATGGAATGATATTAAAGGATACCTTTTTGAAAGGACGTATTTTACCTTCTTTTTCTGATATGTAAAAATAATAAAATAGGAAAATTAGGAGAGATCCTCCTCTTTCATTTGCTATCAATAGTGGCATCCTAGGACAAGTACAAATATTAAAAAAAAATATTTTATAAAATTTAATCCTCTAAAACTTTGAAGTTCTTTTAAAAGGAAACAGGATAACAAAATGAAAAACTGTAAACGCAGTTTTACTACATTGAATCTCTAGTTTCAAACGTATATTATCCACTTCCTGTTCAACGACTTTTTTCGTTTTTGTCGGACGGTGTAATATTTGTACTTTATGGGATCTGTGACCGAAATTTCGAAGCATTACGCACGGAATGAAAAAGTGAATATACCCTCATACTGAGATTAAAGGGTCTTTGAAAATTGGCCAGCCCACTTAAATAAAACTTTATTGCAAAAGTTTTTTTTTTAGGGCAGTTCTTAGTCTATGATTCATTTATTAACCATACGTATCTCTACCGTCATCATGTGATTTAAATTCACCTTGTAATCGATTTAAAATTTTGTTTTTCTTGCCATAATTTTGATAACGATTTCTTAGAAAATTTTAATGAATA
Source organism: Pegoplata infirma (assembly GCA_963921195.1). Taxonomy (NCBI): domain Eukaryota; kingdom Metazoa; phylum Arthropoda; class Insecta; order Diptera; family Anthomyiidae; genus Pegoplata; species Pegoplata infirma. The sequence continues at coordinate 26,925,787 of OY992537.1, forward strand.
ATAAATAACAATGCAAATTTAAAACACGCAAAAGTCATATAAAATTTGTTTATCATTTTATTTAGTGCTGTTTATTATTCAAATATGGCGATTAAAAATGGCTTAAAAATCTGTTTATTTAACTTGTTTTTTGTGTTATTTCAAAATCGATTTCCTTTTATTGATAACAATTGTGATTAATTTATTGATTAACACAATTTTGTTTTAATTTAGGTAATTTTTTTTTAATATTATTTTACGTTTCATTTTCATCAAACTCAAGTACAAGTGCTTAAAAGTTGTTGCTCTTATTAACAAAATTTTTAACAAAATGGCTTTTGATAATAAAAAAAAAAACAGAAATAACATTTTGTTAATAATTTTTTACAAGATATGGTAATGGCGTGTTTTTTTACATTGTTAACTTAAAAAAATAAACATTTTTTTTTTATCAATTTTTATTTTTTGTTAATAAATTTTTAAAAATAATGTAGGTCATTTGACCAAATACAAATGTTTATTGAAAACTTCAATGATACAAAAAAAATTATTCAAGTGCGTATTGATAATTTGTGAATGAATTTCAAAAGAATGCCCGTTTAAAAATGGATTAGAATTAAATCTAATTATTTTTAATTTTAATTGAACAGATCTGTGACCGATCTAGAATTTGGTCACAATTTTCGGAATAGGATCTGAGCTTCTTAATTACAGATCCCAAAATGCAATTGGATAGATCTAATTAGACATAATAATATTTAATAAGATCTGAGCACATCAAACCAGGTATGTGAATATCACATACCTGGTTTGATGTTTGAATCTTGATGTAAAAGTTCGGAAGCCGGAATTGTTTCCAGGATAATAGCGGTGATCATGTGCATAAGTTGGGGTTCCATTCGCATCAAGTTTATTTTTTTATGATAAGTAGCGGAAAAAATCGTTTTTGGGGAATATGTCATCATTGAAACACAATTGGTGCCCTAAAGGTTAAGGCGACTGGTCAAATGAGTTCTGCATCCTTAAATGAGTTCTGCATCTTCTACCCTCGACTTGTTTTTAAGTTTCTATCACATCGGTTTCATTCGCTATGATTTTTCAAAAATGAGCAAAACGGCGATTTTGTGGAACTTTGACCTCAATTTTCCTAATGACCTGATGTGATGGAGAATTTTGGAGAACAGATTTAAAATCACCAGAAGAATTGCAATTAACTGTGTAAGATTGCGTTCCAGTCATTTTTTAGATGTACAGTAGTGTAATTAATAGGAACATAAATTAACTTATTATAACGTTCTGAAGACTTAACTAACTATTGAAGGTTTGGGTAATTGAAATATGATTTCTTAAAGTGTCTGTACACAAGAAAAGATTAAAAGAACAACTTTTTAGAATCAATTTTAAAACAAAAGTTAATTGTCAAATGCCATTAATAGGGTGTTCAATTAAGATTTTGGTCAAAACCTAATAGGTTCATTAATCTTACGGTTATAAAAATTTTTTTCAAAAACAATATTTAAAATTGGGTGCTGATTTGTGATAGGAAGGTAAGGATTTGTTTAAGATGATAGGGTTTCTTAAGAAATAAGGGTTTCTTATACAATAATAATAAGTAAAATAACTTTTGAAGTTAAATTACAAAGCCATTCTGAATAATCCTAGTCGAGATTTATGTCAATTAACAATAGTATGAACAAATTTGTCACTAATTGGAAGATTAGAAAGAAGAGTCAATTGTTAGTCTTTATTTGCAAATTGTGGTAAAAATTCACTGTCAGAATTTTTTGATTGGTTTTGTTATAAGCGAACCTGAGATACAATTATGCTCCTGCAGATGGTTTTGGAATTTCCCTTAGCTTTAAGACTATTTAACCGAAAAATAGTGTAAACGTGCCAAATCAAAGCGAAGCCGCTTTGGGGACCCTCTCGAAAAAAGTGAAAACATTTTAGGGAAAAAAGTTTCTCATTAAAGAACAAAGCCAACCTTAGAAAAACACATTTTTTGAAGTATTTTTTTGTTAAAAAAGGGAATTTTTTAAAATTCTGTACTTAAACCTGGGGATTAGAAAATGTAATTATTTCTGGTCCGCCCCCCTTTTGAGAGCGCAGATATAAAAAATAGTTTAAATAATACTAAAATTGGAGTAGTATAACATTAGTGCAAGTATCATAATAAATGATCTAGTAAACATTTTTCGCAAGGGGGACGGTGTACCTCACAGCCCCTCCGAAGCACATGCCACCCTAAAGGAACGCCCCTGTAAATTGGGATTTTTATACCCTCCAACTTTAGTATGGGGGTATACTCACTGTGTCATTCCGTGTGTAACGCATCGAAATATCGGTCTAGGACCCCATAAAGTATATATATTATTAATCAGTGATCGAATCTAAGACATTCTAGCGATGTCCATCCGTCCGTCTGTCCGTTCGTCCGTCTGTGGAAGTCACGATGCAGTCCAAACTAGAAGAGCTAGACTTCTGAAGTTTGGCACATTTGTATATGTTTTATGGTCATAGGTTGGTTGAGTTCGGAGATGGGCAAAATCGGACTAGGGGGAAAAAGTTCCCCCTTGACGAAGTAAATCAACCTCTGAAAAAATGTAACTTTTTATATGTTTTTTAGTATTTTTGTTAAACAAATAAAACATTTTTATGCTTGAAGAAGTTCAAAGTCCCGGACTTGGACCCAGGGGATTTGAAAATGACCCGTTTTTTGGTCCGCCCCCTATTGTGGGCGTGGATATTAACAAATAATTTATATAAGGATGAAATTGTATATTTTATGTACAATAAGCATAATAATTAAATTTGTAAACATTTTTTAGCAGAGGGAAGTTTCCCCAAGAAACCCTGCAGGCCCCCCGGCTTGCGGGGTTCCCTAAATTCGGCACAGTTGAATTTAACAATCACACTTGTTTTTTAATATGTCGGATGGTATAAAATTCAGAAAAGCCGAATTTAACACAAAACTTTAATCCGAATTGCCTAAAATTTTTTAGTTAAAAGTTAAGGAAAATGTCACTCTAATTTGGCATGGACTAGTTCTATGACACATCATCAGGTTTCAATTCCATCCAAGAAAAGAAAAAAAAACAAGTCAGGCACTCCTGTCACTTTATGCTAGTTTAGAACCGGTCACAGGACCGTTTCCATTCCCAATAGTGCTTATTCCATCGTTGGAGAATATAGATATAATCAGAAAAACACGTACAAAACCTGCAGGTACCGCTTTAGAAACTAAAAGGTATGATTAAATTTTTTTAAGGTAAAATTTTGAAAAATTTTAATCGTTTTTTAAGTTTCAAGATCTTGTGTCTGAAATTGCCGGTAAAATAAATTATGAATCTTTGGACTATTTAAATATTTTTTTGCAGGTGATATTATCAAGCTAGAAAAAAAGTTCATCTGAAGTGATTGAAAAAAAGTTGATTTTAAATCTGCCCGAATTGATTAAAAAATCAAATAATTAAGTGTTCACTTAAACTTTAGTGCAGTCCATAAAGTTTTTAATTATTATCTAAACTGCCGTGTGATTTGTAAGAAAATTATTTGAACCAACTATTTGAAAACCGAAGCAGGGATTAACAGGTTTTTTGTATGGTCACACACTTTTCAGACTTTGTCACAAATACAACTTCAAGATGTTAAAGGGCGGATTACTTAATGTCCAGTTATGCTAGCTGTCGATTTAACGGAACCTTTTGTCAAAATTTTTATGAAAAGTTAAATTTAACAGAGAGTGGTAGGAAGATGAGACTTCCTATAATTATAAAGTCCCATCTCTGTAATTTTATATACAACTTTGGTACAAAATATTTTAATTTTAAAATAACAACATTTCTTTGATTGAAATTTTGTTTGTAAAATTAAAAATTTGAAAACAAATAAAGTTAGAAGAACTTTGAATATTAAACGACACACATCGCCTTCATCACCCCACTTTAGGCGCCAAAAACACTGAATACTAAACACAGACTTTTTATTCTGAATTGCATTGAAATTGTCACAAGGAAAACTATAAGATGTTTAAGGGCAGCTTACTCAATTTCCAGTTATTTGTGTGAAAAAGTTAAATTTAACAGAAAGTGGATGATGGGACTATTTGAAGTCCCATCTCTGTAATTATACCCTACACCACACTGTGGTACAGGGTATAATGAGTTTTGGCTGATGTTTGTAAGTATCCGAAATATTGGTCCTAGACCCACTTTTAACTCAGAATCACTTTTTGGGTCGATGTAGCGATGTCCGTCCGTCCATCTGTCCGTCCGTCTGTCTGTATGTCCATGCAAACGGTGTAAACACGATACAGGTCGCAATTTTTAATCAATTGACTTGAAATTTGAAACTTAAATCTCCTTTGGCTCAAGGACGAACCCTACTGAAATTTAAAAAACGGTCCATATTTAGACCTAGCCCTCATATATAGGTCCTCTTTAGTTTTGCTCAAACGGCTCTAATAAACGCATTATAATAGGTATCGTTTTGAAATATGGCAAGTAATCATGCTTCATCTATACAAATAACCATTCTGAATTTTTAAGAAATCGGAACAGTTCTTCTTGTAGCCCCCATACAAACCACCTTCCCGATTTTCACATAAATCTCTCAAATTTCATGAAAAAAAAATATTTAATTAAAATTCTGTTTGTGTATGCTAAACGCGTACTTTAATAACCTCATCAAATTTAATTATCATCGGACCATTTTTGGACTTAGGCCCCATGTGAAAGTTTCGCCCGATATTCAGTTAAATCGGTTTATTGTCAACAAATAGGAGCCTATTTCACTCAAATTTGATTTGTAAGTGTGTTTTACACTTATTCCATGTTAGAACTTGGGACCTTATAAAATGAAAATTTTAAAATAAATAAAATCAGAAGAATTTGAAAAATTAAAAGACACACATTGGCTTCATGGCCCCACGTTGGGCGCCAAAAAGACTGAATATTGGAAGAAACTGTATTAGAGATTTTTTTATAACGCAGCATTGAGTAATCCAGCCTAAATGTTTAAATTTCAAACCGGGATATTTTAAAGTAAGTAAAGTAGTAAAATCAGAAGAATTTTAAATATTAACAGACACACTTCATCGTATTGGCTCCCAATGTGGGGCGCAAAAATATTAAAAAAAAATTAAATAATTTTGAATATTAAAAGACACACATCGTCTTAATAGAGTTCAATGCGTTTAAAAAATAAAATTTTAAAATTTTTTAAGTAAGAAAGTTTTTAGAAAAAAACACTTGTTCAAAAAATCTGTTGCTTTTAATCAAATTTCAAACACTCTCTTCTGGAAGCGATTAATTGAAATAGAAAATTTTTAAAATTTGGTTCAAAATGCTGATATTTTTTGAAATTTTCAGTTTATTTATTATATTTTTTTTTATTACTTACATCGATTTTGCATTATGTGATGATGATGATGGGCCGAAGTTGGTGTTTTTAATAAATCACGTTTTAGTGAATTATTAGTATCCTCCGGTGTTGTATGCCAACGTAACTCTGACATAACCATTTTCACTTTAAAGTTTTTTTTGTTTTAAAAAAGTTTTAAAATTTTCTTTTTCTTAATATTCCAATTTTGAATATTTTTCTGTTCAAAAGTTAATGTTTTTTTGTAATTTTTTTATGTTCAAACACTTTGAACAAACACTTTAAACAATTTTTTGGGCTCAATAAAATTCTCACTTGGTTTAAAAAAAATCTTGTTTTTGTTTATTAATTAAATTACGTTCTTTGTATATTTTTGTATTCGTTCATATTATTTTTGTTGGAATTTGATTGGATTTCATTTTATAAATTCATGTGTTTTTCTTTTGAAATTTGTGTAGTGTTCACATTAACGTTTCATATGAAACTAATTTTATGTTCCAATACAAAGTGTTACAATACCTTTGTTTTTTTTCGGATATTTTTTGGTACAATTTCAAAACTAAACTCAAATACTACACGTTTCTTAATTTTTTTTTGTGTGTTTTTAACCGAAAAAAAATATCCTTAAATTTTTATGCTGTTTTTAAGGGTTTGTAATGTATTTGCAAATTTTTGCTTTTTTGCTTCAAGAAAGTCCTTTTTATTCTTCATTCAATTCAAATATTTTCTTTTTTCCCCCAAAAAACATAAAGAAATTATTCTGCAGATTATTTTTTTTTTGCTAGATTTTCTCTTATTTTCTTATGAATTTTACTGCGTGATTTTTTTGCGTTAAGGGGTGATTTTTCTGTTATTCAAGAAAAATCCTCCAATTTGAATTTTCTTTTCTTTTGTGTGTTTTTTTTTTAATTTTCTCTCCAAAAAAAGAAAATTCTTATTCAATGGGAAAATTTCTCTTTATAAACTTTGAGTTTTTATATTTTTGTTTATTTTTCAAGCTAACGTACATATATATTTTGAACTTCTGCGTTTTTCTTTTGTTCAAAATCGTTTGTTTTGTCTCCGTAACGTAAAGACCGTTATAGGTTTATCTTGTTGCACGTTATATTTCAAACTAACTAAACACACATCAAGTTTGTTTTAAGACCATTTTGCAAAAAAAAAAAAACACACATCGACTCATAAAAAAAATTGTGCTCTCATTTTTATTTTATTCAGTTTTATTCACATATGAAACTTATTATATGCGATGTTTGCAAGTGTGTGGCAGAATTTTTACCGTTTTTAATGTGTATAATATAAAGAAAAATTCTAAAAAAGAAAACAACATCACTCATCATATATGGTCTTAAAATACAGAGACCTCTATATATGTATATATCTGGCTCATAGTTATTGTTGTTTTTATACCCTCCACTTAGTGATAGAGGGTATATATAAGTTTGTCATTCTGTTTGTAACTCATCGAAATATCGGTCTGGGACCCCATAAAGTATATTTATTCATGATGCCCGATCGATTTTAAGACATTCTAGCGATGTCCGTCTGTCCGTCTGTCCGTCTGTCCGTCTGTCCGTCTGTCCGTCTGTCCGTCTGTCTGTCTGTCTGTCTGTCTGTGGAAAATGCTCTCGCGGACAAAATATTGCACAGAGATGACTGAAACTTAAAATATATATTGGAAGTTCTCCCGAGAAGTTTGGTATTGCATTTGAGCGATATCGGTTGAGCGGTTCAAAAGTTATGAACGAAAATGTAAGCACACCTCAAAAATTTCAGTATATTCAACATAACCTAAAAATACAAAATGCTCTAATTCGGCTTCTGGTTGACATATGTGAACATAATTGAACACCAAATGGTATTTAAACAAGTACGAACATATTTTTTGACAAAAAAAGAAAAAAATCGCGGATTTTTTTTTTTCCAAAATTTTTTTTCGCGGAAATTTTTTTTCAATTTTTTTTTTTTTTTCAAAAGTAATTTCCTTTTAAATAAAGTTTTTTGCAATAATCTTTTTGAAATTGTGGAGGGTATCACTACATTCGGCAAGGCCGAATTTAACTTTTTTACTTGTTTTTCTTAAATTCATCAAAATTCATTCTGTAAAGAACTAAAACCCCTTTTAACTCTTTGTTAAGATTCTTATTGGGTTTAGAAAATAAAACAAAGAGGGGAACGAAAACAGAGAACAAACACAATCCACTTTTTTTAAACTGGTAAACAGAAACTCATTATAATTCTAATTCAAAATCTCCTCAATAACAGAAAGAGGGAGATACTCTCGCTCTCTCTCTCTTTGTTATTGATGAGTTATTTCTCCTTTTCCCTTTATTAAAACTTGTTTTTGTTACAGAAATACCCCTTCACTGGAGTATAGAAAATTGGTACTATTTTAGGTACTTTATTTGTTTCAAAAGGTACCACAATGAACGATTTTTAGTTATTGATACAATTTCAACACTTCGCCCTTAAATCTTACAACTTGCACAGCAGAGAGTGGAATCTGACGTGATCTTCTCACTTTCTATTATCTATCAATGAATAAGATTGGATATAAAGACCGTTTGTTAAATAATTGGTCCAATTTTGATCGGTGTATAGAGACAAATACCAAACTGGTAAGACTGGGCGGTAAGCTCTGTTATACAGAGAATGAGTTTGGTTCCGAGAGGGAGACGGGTTCGGGAGTATACTTTGAATTCCTCGGAATAGGGGTCTCATTGAGACTTTTGAACAATTTTCCAGGCTGAGGAACTTGAAATTAATAAAGCCGCGCAGAGGATGATGACAAGGCACTACGTCCTTGTGCCATCTACATTTTTGTGGATAGTCCTGCAGCTCTAAAGACCGTAGAATCAAACACTGTAAAATCGGGAATAGTTAGGAACTGTATACAATGCCATTATCGAATCGTTCAGAACACATACAAGCTTATCTGAGTCTCTTAACAAAGTGGGTCGCTGTGAACGAATTGGCTGATAAATGCAGGAGAAATAGCTCCGAACGGGGGGGGGGGGGGGGACGTGTTTAACTTGATATCTGGGTTCCCATAGTGGAATTGATGAACGAAATTGATAGGATATCAGAATGTAATGGAGAGTAGATGGATATCACCAACTAAGTGCAGGATATTGCAAACCGTGTATCCTCTGCCAAATCCTAAGAGGACAGTAAGTCTTCTCACTTTTGGAAAAATGACTTTTAACCTGCTGGTCAGAATCCTGACTGGGCACTGTATGCACGGCCAAATGGAGGTGCATATAGGAATCTCTGACAGGGACTTTCCCAAGATTTGTTGGGAAGTGAAGGAGGAGGATTCAGTAAAGCACTGTAAATGTCCGGGTCTAACGAAGCGACGCTTTAAGCATTTGGCACAAAGATTTTTCCATGACCAGGATTGCCCGCGGAATCTCATTGACGTCTTTAGCAGAATATCTTAGGAATTAGGGGTGTTTTAAGAAGTATAGCTTTGTATAAGAAGGGGAGTAGGGGAAACAAATAAAGTAATTACAATAGATCTTATGGCCTCCTTTTCAACCTAAACATACAGACGAAATTATTAAAGAATAAAAACACAGTAAAATTCTTCTGGATATGAACAGGACGCAACTTAGAGTTACAATAGTTGATAACAATCATAAATAGAAATTATGATATGTACATGCAGATGGTCCGTAGAAGACACCTATCATTTCTTTTTCAAATGCCCTGCACTTTTAGAAGGTAAAGATTTGTTGGTTCTTATATCTTTCGGAATTTATCAGAATTACGATGCACTAATCTCTGGAACCTACTAGCATTTGTTAAAGCATCAATATGGGACGCATAATAAGAACAACTTTGGGCTAAAGAATGAAGAGAGGAACAAAGTTTTAATAGAGGAAATGGGGCTCATTACGACCTCTATAGACGTTGGTGTACAACAGCATCATCCTTCATAATCTAACATAGAATTGCAATCTCTTATAACCGCAACTGCAGGAAATGTCAGTTTGACACTCTGTTGGCATAAGCCCAGCGGAGAATCAACCATTATATCAGTCCAATACTGGCAGATTTAATATGTTTTTCTGATATATCAACGGGTCCATCATCCGAGACTCCGGCCGGTTCAGTTTAAATCCCAGTGAGACGTTTTCAGCATTCTTTTCTATATCTTCTTTGAACCTCCCTTATCCATTCTCTTCACCTTTAGCTAACACACGTTCTTTGAGGCTAACCCGAGGGCTATACCGAAATTAAGCAATAACTTTAAAACTTGGCGCTTAATTGTTTGGCTTCCATTTTCTTCCCCACTTTAAATACCAAAAAAATTTGTTCCGATCACCGTTTTTGGTTGAACTGTTTAATCGGGTATCAATAATTATGACCCATTGGAATTGTACCATTTACCCGAAATCATTCATTGTACGTTTTTCAATGACCTCTCAAAAATTCGCATAATAAACATTTATCAAAACATAGTTGCTTTAAGATTCTCTTTAAGTGATCCCGTACTAAAACCGGCAGAGAAGGTTCTGGCGATAATGAAAACTGATGTTTGGCTGATTTATGTAAAACCGTCGTTGAAGTAAAATTCTTGGAACCAATCTTACTGAAGACTCAAATTGCATATTACCATGAAGGTGCTGCAACTGGAGCCAAAGAGTGATCCTGAATAGAGAGAACATAACACTAACTGTGGACTATAATACCACAATGGCCCTGTATAAGCGTTCCTGCACCACATACCACAATACCGTCTAGGACATAGAATAGATCTAAATCTAGGAATAGATCTAAACTTAAAACAAAGTTGATTTAGTAGACTACTCAAATTACGTACCGGATCTAAAACCGTCAAGGATTTCCGACAGTCAACTCTCTGTCATCAATGTTACTAAAAATTTCAACTTTCATAAACAGACACACTTCGCCTAATTAAATGGCCTAGCAGAGATTGTAAGGCAGATGTCCTTCTGTAAGGCAGATGTGCTTCTTAGACAGGGAAGAACCTGCTGAGGAGTTAATGAAAAATTGACTAGTGAATTAAATCGCGGAGATCTATTTTATATAACTGTCTCTGAACTTAACTTTTAGAGCGGTTAGGTTAGAGAGGGCGGAGTCAAAGAGTCCTCAAATAGACCTTTGGCGACGCTGATAGAACGTGATAGTCCTCAACGAAAATTGTATTAATTGCATTAGGTTGACATTCAAAAAGTTTCCAAGCTCTCAAAGACATGTCTGCCCAATAAGTGCAGGCAGGTTCTGGCCAAAGCAGGAGAGATGCAAATAATATTTTCGACCGTTGCCTCAGTGTTAGGTTTATCGCATCTCCTGCAGCTGGCATTGGGGATAAATCCGATTTTCTTTTTATGATAACCTATAAAGCAAGGCCTGTTGATCACTCCAGTAAGTATATGGCGGTTCCATCTAGTACTTGTTGTCAGCTCTCCCCACTTTCTGTTAGCTGTAGCGACCTGAAGTGTTGTACTGGTGGATCACACGCTCGTCCGCTCTTTCGTTTCCATAATTAACTACGTGACCTGGTGCCTATATGTTATTCATCTTGTAATTGCTCTCTAAATTTTGTAAGCTCTCGAAACATTCTAAAACTACTTCGACTTTATACAAAAGCAAAAACATAAAAGTTTAATTCCCTTTTACTTTACAACCGACTGTAAATTTGCCTTGCTTACGGCAACTATTTCGGCCTGGAAGCTGGCAGAGTGCAAAGTGGCGGTTGATGATTGGAGAATTAAGATTAAGAAAAATCGGTGTTGCTGCAGTAATAACGAACTTCTATATCAATTCAATAGCAAGTTCATAAAGTTCTTAGTAAATGACTTCGGCCGATGCTGCACAAATGTGAAGGGGAGGAGGTTATGGGACATTAGGGTCTCTAAATCTTTTTGATCTCTCCATATATGAGAAGTTACATTTTGTAGCCGAAAAGATAATTCTGAACGTCATATAATTCTGGACGTCATAATCACGGTTTGACGTAAGATGTTGACAGTTGATAGGACATCCCAAAAGAATACAAGTGCATATTTTTAAAACTACCTAATTCTGAAAACACGTCAGAAGGGTTAAACTGTTGCACTACCATAAAATAAAAATCAAAAAGTTCCAGTTTCACATGTGGAATAATTTTCCAAAACGTCTCCTTAAAATTGGATTCATTCTGATTTTGCAGAGCTGCAAATTTCTGCAGTCTCTTTCTCTCTCTTTCTTCTGCTATTGGTTTGTTTTGATTTTGAGCTGCCTTATCTCTCTCTCTCTTTTGTACTCACTCTCTTTTTGCGCTCTCTCTCTCCATTTTACTATTGTAAATGTGTGTGTTTGTTTTGTTTTTGATTTTATTTTCATTTTATATTTATTTTAAAATACTTTGTTGTTGTCACTACCGTTATGAGTTGTTAAAAAGTAATGTTTTATCTATGTATGCATGCAAGCATGCCAGTGTACGTGTAAGCGCCTCTTTAATACTATAAAATTTTCAAATGGATGTGAATGTGTGTGTGCCTAAGGTGGGAGTGGCTTAAAATTTAAATTTTTTACCGTTTTTTTCTATATTTTTCAATAAGCTGACTTTTTTTTAAAGCCGTATAATGTGGGGGGATTTCAGGTTGTTGTTGTTGCTGTTTTTGATGTTATTGTTATTATTTGTTGTTGCTACTTATTCTTAATGTTGTTGTTGTTGCTGTTTTTCTTTCTTATGCTTGTTGTTGTTGAGTTTACTTGTGAATTTATTTTTGTTTGTGTGCCCTGTCATATTTAAAATATGATTTTTTTTCTGCTTCTTCTTTTTTTACATCCATTTACCATGTGTGCATATTCCTAACGTTTATGATTGGATCATTTCTATGTTTATAAGGGGGGCAGTAGTGAGGGATTTTAAAATTTCTTTAACATTGTGGGTGGTAAGTAGGGCAAATTTTGAATTTTAGAATTTGTTTAGAAATATTTTTTTTATTTATATTCATGTCTTTCCTAGTTTATGCGCAAGGTAGTTTTTTATGATTTTTTATTTGCGATAGGAAAATTTTATTATAAATTTTTTCTTTCTGTTTTTTGGGTGTCCTATTTTAAAAGAAGTTAGTTCGATGTTGTAAGTTGTGGAGTGGGGGCATGTAGTTGGGATGTTACATATGTATGAAGGCTGGTTTTTATTATACGGTAATTTAGAGTATGAATTAGTAAAATGTTTGTCAAATTGGGTGTTGCGATTAGGTTGACATTTTAAACGTTATATTTTATGGATTCTAAAATACATACAGTGGATTCTAATTAATAATACATATTTTTGTATATTTTGATACCGGTTTTTCTAGCTCGAGGTCATATTTCCTTTACTAATTCAGTAGTTTTTGCTGTAAATCTGCAGCCGATTTTATCCTTTAAAAACACCATCCCACAATTGACTGGCAATCCTGGCAATTTTAGTTAACAAATTTTGAAAAGTATAATTTTAAAAATATTACGATAGTTTATCTTTTAAATAAAAAAATTAAAAAAGTTAAATTTGGCCTTTCTAAAAAATGTATGGATACTAGAGTAGTTAAAAAAAATATTTTTTTAGTTCTCACCCCCATTTAATGTTATTTGGTGCAAAAATATTTGTCTGATTTTTTCAGCTTTTTAAAAAAATGTTTAGAGCTCCTGTCTTTGCAGTCTCATCCGCCCCTCCCCTGATTTAATTTTATTTGGTGCAAAAATCTTTGGCTGATTTTGTCAGATTTTTAAAAAAAAAATTGAGTTGTTTGAATCATTATTTTGCATCCGTAGTGCTTATATACACAGAAAAAAATTAAAAAAAATATTTGAGTAAATTTTTAATACTATTGAGTAAAAAATTACTCAATTTTGCACCAGTAAACGATTTAATAGTAATTGAGTAAATTTTTAATAAAAATTTATTAAATGTTTGAAAAAAAATTTGAGTAAATTTTTAATTGACACAATTAAACATTACTCAAAACTTAAATATTTATTTTTTTTAAAAGTTAAAAAAAGTTTTAAATTTTTTTACAAAAAAATACAAAAAACTTGTTTTTTCAAACTTTACCAAACATATTTATGTCTCAAAAACATAGGAAAATTTTATAAAGACGATTGCAAACTTTCATATACATACACAAAAAACTATAAACTAAACGAGAATTCAAAAAACTATGACAGTTAAAAAAAAAAATAAAAAAACTATTAAATTTTTATTAAATTATTTATTTAAATTGTTCTAAAAATTTTTAAGTAAATTTTTAATTGCGTCAATTAAAAAATTACTCAATTTTTGTTTTTAAATTTAAACAAGTGATTGCTCAAATTTGTTTCCTTCATATTTTTTTCTGTGTACATAAATGCATAAGATGCTTAAAACACCTCTATTTTTTTTTAATATCTAAAAAAATCAGGCAAAGCGTTTTGCACCGAATAACATTAAAAGAGGGGGGAGGAGGGCGGTGAGACCGAAAAAAAGTTTGTATACCCTCCACTCTAGCAGGCGCGGATCCAGCTCTTGGATTTGGGGGGGGGGGAATTTTTTATACCCTCCAACCACAGTATGGGGGTATACTCACTTTGTCATTCCATTTGTATCGCATCAAAATATCGGTCGAGGACCCCATAAAGTATATATATTATTGATCCATGATCGATTCTAAGACATTCTGTGAATGTCCGTCTGTCTGTCTGTCCGTCCGTCCGTCTGTCTGTAGATAACACAATGCAGTCCAAAATAAAACAGCTAGACTCCTGCAGTTTGGCACAAATATGTCTTATGTTCATAGGCAGGTTAAGTTCGTGAATGGGCAAAATCAGTCGAGGTGGAAAAAAGTTTCCCCTTTAAGAACTGAACCAACCTCTGAAAAATACACATTTTTACATGTTTTTTTGTATTTTTATTAAATAAATGAAACAATTGGTAAATTTATCGTGATTGGAAGGTGCTCTAAAAGTCCCCCCCCTGACCACCGACACTTTTCCTTAGAAAAAGTCTTAGATTCTGAAACATTTTTCAAATAGAAAAAATTTCACAATCTAAGAAATTTTCTCAGATTCCGGGATACTTTTCCCTAAAGTCTTAGTAGTCTAAGGCATTTTTTCTATAAAAAAGTGCCAGACTCTAAAACATTTTTTATAATAAAAACTGAAAAATTCTGAGACATTTATCCTGAAATGGTTTTACTAGGATTCTAAGAATTTTTTCCTACAGAAAAGGTCCAGCTTTTGCTATTAAAAAGTCTTAGATTCTAAGACATCTTTTAAACAGAAATAATCACAGATTCTGATACATTATCTTAGAATCTGTGTCGTTTTTCTTTAAAAAAAGTGTTGCATTCTGAGACATTTTTTTAATAGAAAAAAATCACAGATTCCAAAATATTTTTCCTATAAAAGAATTCGCATATATAATCGTCTGATTCTAATACTACCTCTGCACTGTGGTTCCAAATCCAAATCTAGGTGGACAAAAGTCTAAAAAGTTTGAAACTCTAAATTAAAGAATGGTAGGTGCTTTAAATAGCTAACAACATGCCTAGACTAGACGCAAAGTATTTTGATTAAATAAGGAGTTTAACTTTGTCCCTGCAGCACTAGAACATCAATGTTTGTTCACGAAAATGTTTGTAATTAAAAACTAAGGAAATCAATACAAAACTAAGTAGCTTATACAGAGTGAATTATTTGCAGGAGATTGCCGTGAATTGTTTTGTATATAGCCATGGGTATATACTAGAGTTGTCAACCGATTAAGAATAATTCGATTAATCGATCAAACAAAAACAAACTCTTGTTCGATTAATTTAAAACTGGCGATTTTCGAATAACGAATAAATCCATTAATTTATGCCAATTGATCGAACAATTATTTTTTGTATACCCTCCAACTACAGTATCGAAATATCGGTCTGGAACCCCATAAAGTATATATATTTTTGATCAGCTATCGATTCTTAGACATTCTAGTGTAGGGTTGTAAATTTCTGTTACTTTCAGTAATCAATACAACTCAATACGTTTTGAATTGGGTACTCGATACTACTCGATACTTTTTGTTAAGTATACGCTCAGTATGTTTTCTTAGCAAAACTTTAAAAATGAATACATTACGTATATTGCTTTTTTTACTTGACGGTATTTAGTATTTTTGACACTTGTTTTATACAAGTGTCAATCGCTAACGCATTTTTGTAGATATATTTTAAAAGAGCTAATACGATCTTTGCACTTTTTTGTCAAATTATTGCTAAAATGTAAAAAAATACCACCAAAAAAATGTATTGGGTAGGGACTTTTTGGTAGTGGGTACCCGGAAAATTTGTTGGTACTCAATACCAAGTACCCAAATACCCGGTACTTTCACAACCATATTCTAGTGATGTCCGTATTGGACGGTATTTACATGCTGTCTTTTTTTGCTTGCAATAAAGTCTCAACTTTTTTTTTATTGGCAAACGGGAGTAAAAAGCAAACGGGTAGACAAAAAACCACGAATTCTATTTTGCTCCTTCGTTAGTTGCTTCTCACTCCTGATTGCCTTCAAAAAAAAACTCAGATGCATTTTTTACTTAAAAAGTAAATTCAGTTATTCAATTTATAAGTCTTTTACTTATTTATTGTTAATAAAATATAAAGTATTTTGTTTTTAAGTTTTTTGTATGAATTATTTATTTTTTTGCTAATAAAAATATTTTTTAATAACCACTTTTTTGTTCGTTATTCTCTTCGATTAATCGAATAATTTTTTAGATTTAATCGTTTGATCGAACGAACAAAAACAATTATTTGAATTATTTGAACAAAGTTGAAAGTCGAATAATTGACAACTCTAATATACTCATCAAAAAAATTTTCATGGGTTCGAAATTTTTTCGCGATTTCTTTATATCGGTTTTTGAAGTTAGGGTCATAAGTAAAAAAAATAGATTATCAATCTTTCAAAGCTTGCCAAAAAAAAAACGGCTCCAAGTTGCGGGCAAGCCACTATATACATCTCTTAAAGTAACTATCAGAGAGTATGTTTCATCTTTCATCTCATCCAGCGGTGTACAGCTGCATTTTTTATAGCGTTTTCAAAAAAGTAATTTTTTCTGCAATATTTATAACTTTCAAGAAAATGCTTATAATATTTAGGATCTTCTGCATATATTTTTGCAACAAATACCTCTACAGTATTTTCTATAATTGTAATCTATCTATATATATAATTTCCCTATTTGTTTGTTCCTTTTTTTTTGTCTATCCAGAGCTTTTTGAAGCCATCTGATGAGCAACAAAGCTGAAAATTGGCATGCATATAGTAAAACACCTGGGGCAGATCCCAACGTAGCCGGATTTTCGATTTTTGGCCAGTGGGCGGAGAAATAAGCGGAAAAGTGGGCGTGGCAAAATTAAATTTTTTGACATTTTTGCTTAATTTAAAGCCCCCTAATGACTTAGGAAGCTGAAAATTTCCTAGAATATAGTCCTAACGATGGCGCATATTCTGGATTAGTCGGATTTTTAAAATTTTTGGACTGTTGATGGAAAATTGAGACGAAAAAGGGGCATGTCAAAATTGGGATTTTTTAACATTTTTACTTCTTTTGAAGCCCCCAAATGACTAAGGAAGCTGAAAATTGCATAGCATATAGTTCTAACAATGGAGTATATACTGACGTAATCGGATTTAAATTTTTTAGACTGTGGAAGGAGAATTAAAAGAAAAAAGGGGCGTGGCAAAATTGTGTTTTTTAATATTTTAACTTATTTGAAGACCCCCAATGATCTATGAAGATGAAAATTTACATTTTTCCTTATTTTAAAGTCCTCTAATGACTTAAGAAGCTGACAATTTCCTAGCATATAGTCCTATCGATGAAGCATATCCTGAAGTAGTCGAATTTTAAATTTTTAGACTGTGGGCGGAGAATTGAAATGAAAAAGGGGAATGAAAAAATTGGGATTTTTAATATTTTAACTACTTTTGAAGCCCCAAAGGGATCAAAAAATGCATAGCATGTAGTCCTAACGATGTAGTATATCCTGAAGTAATTGGATTTACAATTTCTCGACTGTGGACGGAGAATTAAAAGATTCACACACATAGAAAGCCCTATCCTTCTTCTATCCAAAACAGTTAAAAAATTAAAAATCGGTTGAAAACTTTTTAAGTTAGTCCCAAAGTCCCAAAAAAACGTTTTTTGACAATAACTCAAAAATGTGAGGGTGTCTGGCCAGTTTAATAGGCATTTTTGTGATCTACTCGACAAAACCAACAACCTATACCATGTCACATCAGAAGTATTTTTTCACTGTAATTTTTTAATCGATTTTTTAATCGAAATTTAATTTTTTTTTGTAATTTTACAGTTTTTCTTGTAATTTTACAAATTTCCAAGGTTTTTTACAAAAAAATCTAGCAAATTTACGAGAATTCCTTGAAAGTTTTATTTCGCCAAAAAAAGTTGTAAATTTACAATTTTATTGGTAAAAAACTTGTAAAATTACAAAATAGTTCGTAATTTTTACTAGGAACTCTCGTAAAATAGGAGGTAGAAAAAAATCTAGTAAAATCACGAGACCTTCTTGTAAGTTTTATCGCGTCAAAAAATTGTAAATATACAAATTGTGAAATTACAAAATTATTGGTAAAATGCTTGTAAAATAACAAGGAATTTTTGTCTAATAGGAGGTAGCAAAAAATAAAAGTAAAAGTTTTTCTTGTCGTTTTACAAGTTTTTTTTGTGTGTTCTTAAAGTTTGATCTAGCATTAATAATTCGGGTTGTTTCAAACATCAGCACAAACTTATTATACCCTGAACTGCAGAGTGGTGTAGGCTAATTAATTCGTATTTGATTTGCCGCCAAATTATGGACAGAAGTAATTGCAAAATATTTTTGCTAATAAATTTTCTTTCAATACCAATTTACATAAATCATCATAAATCGCTGTGAGAAAGTCCGTTACAAAAACCTAAATTTCTTTAAAAAAATAACTCAAAAAACAATTTTCCGTTTTCTTTTAAAAAACCTTAAAAAAAAATTGCAAATAAACTGAAAAAAACAATAAAAGAAAATAAAGAAATAAATCAAAATCTATAAAACAAACAACCACTATGTTGGACCTTAATAGTTTTTAAGGTCAAAAGATAAAATTTAAACAAATTATAAATTTTACTTAACAAAATTAATAAAGTTGACTGGATTTAAAAAATTATAAACGAAGCGGGAAATAAAACGACTTGGTTTGGCTGGTATATAAATTCAAGTGTGTATTTAATTATCTTCATATTCTTCTTTTCTTTCTTTTCAGCTACAGCCGTTATGTTTAACATAGTTTTTTCCATTATAAAGGATTGCCAAGTACAAATTTATATTTCAATATATCATGTTAAAATTCAAATTATGACATGTAGTTTTAAGTAATTAATTCATTAAAAAACTACTTTAATAAAAAAAAACAATTAATAAATGTATTATTATTAAAAAAAAGTAAAAGTAACAAACGTAAGTATGTAATAAAAAAAGTATAAAAAAAAAAAGGGATAAAATAAATGTGTAAAACCCATAATCGTGGAGAAAACCATCTGGCCAAAAAACTCCACTATTACGCTCCAACATTCCGGCCCCATTGAACGATCGCAGGTCTTCAATCAAATGGTAGTGGGGCTAGTTTTGCAATAGGCCGTTTAAAGATTCCGTTTTTGGTCTTTACCTCCGCTACTCTGACCTTGCCGTCTGGACCCGCGGTTGCGGCGACGACTATCCCGGTCAACCACTCTCGGGGCGGGAGATTGTCCTCGTGGACCACCACTACTTGGCCGATTTTCAAGTTGGGCTCTTCTTTGTGCCACTTGCCCTTGTCCTGCAGCCCCAGGACGTACTCTTTGGACCAGGCCCGCCAGAACTTCTGCTTGAGTTCGCAGAGCATCCGCCATCGCCTCAAGAACGTCCCCTTGTTGCCGTTGGTTCCTTCTGCGGATTCTGGCGGCAGCGAACGCAGACCCTCTCCTATTAGCAGGTGCGCTGGAGTTAGCGCCTGCCCGTCGTTCGGGTCTGGAGACAGCGGTGCGATTGGGCGACTGTTGAGCACCGCCTCTACTTCTGCGAGCATTGTCCCCATCTCCTCTTGTGTCAGCGACGCGTTGCCCACGGTTCGCAGAAGCAGGAACTTCGCTTGCTTCACGGCGGCTTCCCACAGACCTCCGAAGTGAGGAGCCCTGGGCGGTATAAAGGTGAAGTCTACCCTGGACGATGCTCCGTACGACTCCACCTCTCCTCTGTCCTTCACGAACGCCTCGTATTGCGCTTTCAGCACCCTGTCTGCGCCGACGAAGTTGGTGGCGTTGTCGCAGTACACCTTGCTGGGGAGTCCTCTCCTGGCCGCGAACCTTTTAAAAGATAAAATAAAGGCGTCAGTGGATAAGTCAGATACTAGTTCTAAGTGAACTGCCTTCGACGTGAAACACACATAAACCGCAATATACATTTTAATTGGGGGTCTGCCGCGAATTCGCAAAGAAACATTCACGGGACCACAAAAGTCTACGCCAACTATTAAAAATGGACGTAAGGCTCTCAACCGATCGGTTGGTAAATTACCCATTATTTGAGTCATTAATTTGGGTTTATAGCGGAAACAGTGAACACAATTCCGCACTATTTTACTGCACTCATCCCTGGCATTAATTATCCAAATATTTTCCCGTGAAAGGGATATTAATGCTTTGGTCCCAGCATGACAATTTTTATAGTGCAAGTCACGTAAATAGCGGGTCACAAAGAGAGATTTCTTTGGCAATAAAAGTGGGAATTTCGTATCGTACGATAATGGTGCATTAAGCAACCTCCCACCTACCCTCATTAGT
The DNA here is from genome assembly GCA_963921195.1 of Pegoplata infirma. NCBI lineage: Eukaryota > Metazoa > Arthropoda > Insecta > Diptera > Anthomyiidae > Pegoplata > Pegoplata infirma. The sequence goes on from OY992537.1 coordinate 26,945,979, forward strand.
GAAAAATTTCGATTTTCCTCTGTAAAATTGTGGATAAATGGTGTTAGCCTTTGAATGTTTGACGGCAACACAAGAGATTTTTGCAATTTTTTAATCTCCTCAGAGAATTTTTCTCTCTGGATTATTTCCACAAGCCTATAAAAGGCCCATTTCATCTCCTTTGCAGTAGGGTGATTTGACTTGGATATTTTGCATTTTCTACCACAGTCAATGAATCTTAGTACAAAGCACATGATTCTTAAAATTTTATCATATGAAGAATGATTTTCAATCAACTTCAAAAATATATTTCCTATTGCTTCTTCCGGAGAAATCTTTTCAGAAGATTCCGGAGATGTATTAAATTCCTTAGAATTCTCTACTGATAGGAGGACATTGGATTTTCGTATTTCCAACGACTTTTGGCATTCGGTTAATTCAAAATGTTTTTTAACAGGCCATTTTGAAGCATCCTGGAGTAGAAAAGAAGGACCCTCAAACCAAATTGAGTCCTTTATCTCATCTACATCGCATCCTCTCGAAACAATGTCAGCCGGATTTTGTTTTGTAGGCACATGGCGCCACAAAGCGCGGTCTGACCATTCCTGTATTTCGGCAACTCGGTTAGAAACAAAAGTTGCGAGTGTAGAAGGATGGGTTTTAATCCAATGTAAAGTGATTTCTGAATCGGTCCAGAAATTTACACTCTCGATTTCAAAGCTTATCATTTTCTCAATTCGATTCCACAATTTTGTCAAAAGGTGTGCTGCACATAACTCAAGTCTCGGAAGAGATTTAGTCTTGAGGGGAGCGACTTTAGATTTGGCTGTAAGTAGCCGACAAAAGACTTCATTTGAGTCTCTACTCCTAATATATATGCAGCAACCATATGCACGAATTGAAGCATCAGCAAATCCATGAATTTGAATGTTTGCTGTCGAAGTTGTGTGGACGAATCTTGGGATTTGAATAGAATCAATTTTCGACAAATTCCCCTTAAAATTTTCCCATGCAGTATTTAGTCGCAAGGGTATTGATTCATCCCAGTCGAGTTTTTGAATCCAAAGTTCTTGTAATAACATTTTGGATTTAGTTATAATTGGGCATAAAAGTCCGAGAGGATCAAACAACCGAGATGAAACAGACAGAATGTTTCGTTTTGTTGCTTTAAGATCATGAAAGTTATCTTCCAAATGAAACGTAAATGAGTCATTCTTCGGAATCCAATGTATGCCCAAAGCTTTTGCTGAATCGGAATCTTTTTGTAACAATTTTTCCGCATTGCTTGAAAAATTTAAATCGGGGTGGTTTGAAAACCATTTGGTTAAATTAAAACCAGCTGAACACAAAATTTCAGTTACTTGGTCTCGAATAGTTACTAGATCCTCATAACTATCGGCGCCAGTTAGCAAATCGTCGACGTAGAAATCACTGCGGATAATATTTGCCCCAATTGGCAAAACATCTCTATATAGATCGCTGAGATAAATTAGACATCTGATCGCTAAAAAAGGTGCTGATGATGTACCGTACGTAACGGTGTTTAATCTATAAATTTGCAGCGGATCAGATGAATTTTGTCTCCAAAGTACTAATTGAAAATTACGATCTTTTTCACTAACCAAAACTTGGCGATACATTTTTTCAATATCCGCAGTGATTACAAACTTGTGAAATCGAAAACGGATCAAAGTCGAATATAATTCTTCTTGTACGGTCGGTCCAACCATCAACAAATCATTTAGAGATGTTCGTGAAGAAGTTCGACTCGAAGCATCAAATACCACACGAAGTTTGGTAGTTGTGCTCAGAGGACGCAATACGCACTGATGCGGAATAAAATAATGAGGAACATCCGGTATATTATTGTCCATAATAGACATGTGACCTAAGTCAACATACTCTTTCATAAAATCGTGATACATTTCTCCAAAATTTCCGTCGTGGGAGATTTTACGCTCAAGCGCAAGAAAACGCCGTTTGGCCGTATCATATGATGATCCCAAAAGATTAGGATCCGATTTGAAAGGCAACGAGACCTCAAAACGTCCTGACGATAATCGTCGTACCGAATTTTTAAAATGATCCTCACATTTTTGTTGCTCCTCGCTAAAGATAACTGTAGATTCGTTCGAAATTTCCTCCAATTTCCATAATTGTCGGACAAGTGAATCTACAGTTTCCTCGTTTTCGATAACATTACTAATATGGCATATTGTTGACCTAGAACCCACAGAACGATTATGTTTTCCACACACAATCCATCCAAGAGATGTTTTATGGAGTGTCGGGGTAGTTGGACCAGTTTTAATTTGTCCAACACTTAAAAGGTCAAAAAAGAATTCACCACCGATTAACAAATCAACTCTTTGAGGTTTATCAAAGGATGGATCAGCCAGTTCAATATTTCTTGGAACATCCCAATCTTTTGTAGAAATTCTACGATCAGGTTGGCATTTCGTAATTGATTTTAATACCCAATAATCCGCTGAGAATTGAGTAGAATTAATTCTCGACATGACAGATACTTCGACATGAGATTTTGAACTATATGGCAATTCTCCAACTGCATTCATATCTAATCTGCCTCCTTCTCGTTTTAATCTGAGTTTCTGTGCAAGATCTTCGGTAATCAAATTAGATTGAGAACCCGAATCTAACAAAGCCCTGGCATAAACATATTGCCCAGAAGAAGTTCTAACTTTAACCACAGCTGTGGCAAGTATGACATTCACATCAGCCGATGAGCAATTCACCGATGATTGAGAACATGAGGGCCTCTCTGTATTTAAATTCACAGAGGCATTTTCAACACTAGCTGCACCTTGAACCCCAGAACTGTAGCGATGTAAAAGCTGGTTGTGTGCCCCATTGCAAACTCTGCATTTATGAGCATTACATCTTGCTACGGTATGTCCTTTTTTAAGACAGTTTATACACGCAGGCACGCCCTTAATAAAATCAAAACGTTGCGAAACAGGCACTGCGGCAAAAGAAGGGCAATTAAAAATCTTATGCTCTGTAGATTTACAGAAAAGACATTTTTCAGCAGATTGTTTAACTTTTGTGACTGAAAGTGATGTTTTGGAATTATTTTTAGGCGGAAAAACAGGTTTCTGTTTTACTATTTTTGGTTTAGCACCAGTAGATTCGTCAGCAGAAATATGCTGAAAACGTTTATTCAACATCGCCTCGCAGTCTGACCACAATGGGAGCTTGTCGTAATCAAGCTGTTCATCCCACTTGGTTTTAGTGACCGGATCAACTTTCGACATCACTAAATATATCAACATGCCATTACAAATCTTTTTATCATCGCCAATAGAAAGCAATGAATCATAAATGGCGGAAACCGTATCAATCATGCCTCGCAAAGCTGACGCCGAAGGTTTACTGATCTCAGGGAGATCAAAAAGCTTAGAAATATTTTTAGAAAAAATTAGAAAATCATTATCGTAAACCTTCTTTAAACTTGCCAAGGCTTTGGGGTAATTTTCCTCAGAAATCTGAAAAGCTTTAACGGTTCCTAAAGCTTCATCGGATAAGCATGATATCAAATGATTGAACTTTTCAATATCTGCCAAATTCGGATCATTATGAATTAAATTTTCAAACAGGCTCATAAAATTCTTATATTCGGAATATTTTCCGCTGAATTTAGGGAGCCGCATATGTGGTAGCCGAGAATGATGTGATTGCATCATAAAAGAAGTTTCAGGCAAACTGGTTCTTCTATTCTTGGCCTGAAGACTCAATAAAAGAGACTTCGTAGTCACACATAAATCTTCAAGCTCGGATCTATCATCATTTGAAGGATCTAAATTATCAATCTCAGACTGATATTCCATAGCTTGAGTAATATGGTCTTTTAAAATATCCAATCGACAATCGATCTCAAAGGGGTTGAACGAAATTGTTTTATCTATAATAGATTTTTTAATTCTAGCTATATTTTCAACCACTTTGGCTTTACGCTGTATCAATTTCTCCAAAGCATCTGATACAGGTGGAGTTTGGTGTTTTTTACCACCAGCCATATCGAAAAATAACGAGTGTATATTAAGCACAAAAAAGTTATAATAAAAAAATGGAAAAATATTCCAAATTTCTCAAAAACTAAAGTTTTTCCGATGTTGTTAATGAATTTATCAATAAATTCAGTAAATTGTGTATAAATTGCAATAAATTGCGAAAAAATACACTGCGCTCAAAAACAATAATTTATTTTAGCAGATTTTAAAATGTGACAATGTAAAGTGGCCACTAAAAATGAGTAAAATTTGAAATCTGACCGAAATTCAGCAATAAAACTTAAAAAATCTGCAATATTCACAAAAATTGTTTCTGGAATTGGTTTATCACAAACGATTTCTACTCTAAAAAAGACAGAAATCACCAACACGCTAATAAAATTGAAATAAATAAATGAAAAAACAGTTTCTGGCAAATAATATCCAACAAACACAGTTAAATTTTAGAAAAATTACAAAAAGTTTCTAAAATATCACGATACCAATTGATTTTAGGCTTTAATGTATAAAAAAACAAAAAGCACCGCGCTCGTTTTTCCAAAATAATTTATAAAAATTATCTCGCCGGCACAAAGTTTTAATTTAATTTCCAAAATTGGCAATAATTTCGCACTAAATTCTTATTAGTTTTTACGTTTGTTATAAAACTTCACTAAATTATTATATAAAGTTGTCACTTTTCGTTTCAATTTTCCAACTTTCCTTTTAAAATACAAAAATGTCAACTTTTTTCCAGCTTTTGATATTGAAATATAATATTTTCATCAAATAATTAAAGAAAATTACTTTAAAACACTTTATATTATTAATATTTATAATTTTCCTTCACAACAAAGGGATAATTTTAAAAATTTCCAATGAACTATTTTCAATGAACTGTGAACTATCCCAGTGTTGGTTTGAGCTGGCAATGCTACTCAATATATCTGGCAGCACTAAATGTCTGGTAACTCTATAAATTGACAATAGGAACAAACCGGAATGAAACACAGATGTGATCAATAATTGACAACAACAAAAATAAATGTGAAATTTACGAATAATAACAAAGAAAACTAAAAGAAAATTATAAATTAATTTTTTAACAAAAAAAAATTAACAAAATTAGCCGAAAAAAGCGCGAGTGTATAAATAAATAAAATTTAATTAAATTAATTGTTACCGACGGTGCGGAAAAATACAATACGAACGGATAATTATTATTCGGTACGCGATCACAAAATTATATGACGTGTGTGTGTGTGTGCTTTTGTCTTTTCAACCCTTATTTATTGGGAATAAAGACAATTATTTTAATTAATTTATAAAATAAAAAACACTCGCGAAATTATTTCACTAAGGCGTTAAGTTCACTGATAATATAAATATATTTTAAATGCAAAATGAAGCGTAAATTTATTTGTGTAAATGCACGCAATTGGGCGGTAAATAAATTCTGAATAATTTACAGAATTCTTTAATCTGAATAATTTACAGATTAAGGTTTAAGTTACACAAATAAAATTTTACGCTTTTACCTCGGTTCTGGTACTCCCCTGGTTATGTCGTGGACGGCAATTTCGGCAACGGCAATGACGGCAGCTAGGCATGGATGCAGCAATGATGTCTTCCAAAGGCAAATAAACAACCACCGAAACTTTGCGATTTATTTTGTTAACACTAACACCAACGATTTAATCACGCACAACAATTATACTTATACCAACAAGTCGTTTTATTAAAATTTGTTGCAAAAAATTAGCACAAATCAAATTTTGTATTAAATTAACAAAATATTTTGAATTAACTTATCAAAAAAGTGTTTAATTTTTTAAATCAAGTCCCTGCTCGGGCGCCAAAATGTTGGACCTTAATAGTTTTTAAGGTCAAAAGATAAAATTTAAACAAATTATAAATTTTACTTAACAAAATTAATAAAGTTGACTGGATTTAAAAAATTATAAACGAAGCGGGAAATAAAACGACTTGGTTTGGCTGGTATATAAATTCAAGTGTGTATTTAATTATCTTCATATTCTTCTTTTCTTTCTTTTCAGCTACAGCCGTTATGTTTAACATAGTTTTTTCCATTATAAAGGATTGCCAAGTACAAATTTATATTTCAATATATCATGTTAAAATTCAAATTATGACATGTAGTTTTAAGTAATTAATTCATTAAAAAACTACTTTAATAAAAAAAAACAATTAATAAATGTATTATTATTAAAAAAAAGTAAAAGTAACAAACGTAAGTATGTAATAAAAAAAGTATAAAAAAAAAAAGGGATAAAATAAATGTGTAAAACCCATAATCGTGGAGAAAACCATCTGGCCAAAAAACTCCACTATTACGCTCCAACACACTATTTAAAGAATACTTAAAAAAATCTGCCTTAAAAATCGCTATAAAATGCAAAAAAAATCGAATCATTAAAAAAAAACTACCCCTAAATAATTACAAAAAGACATTACAAAATATAAAAAAATATCCTAGAAAAATAAAATAAGGGCGTAAAATGCATCTTTTAAAAAATAATAATGTATAATTTCTTTTTTTACGCTAAAAATTTGTTTTGGAATTTTTCTTATACAAACTAATTGATATGCATGACTAAATTTACCTGAGTTGAAGATTTTGAGTTTCTTAAACTGTGTTAAAATTGTACACGCAAATGTCATTGTTCCACTAAAGATTTCTTTTATTTTTGGGATAAAATCTTTGGAAATATATGTTGAATTTTTTAAGGGGTGTTTTTTTATTAAAAAAAAACGCATCGAGTTTGATTTCAAAAAAGGAAATTTTCTTATAAAAAATATTTAGCGACATAAGATTTTTTTATTTTTTGGTAGGTATAAAAAAATCTGAACTATAACGGTGGTTAATCATCATTTATAACAATAGAAATATAAATACGACATATTTTTGGGGACTTTTTTATAGATTATTTTGAATGGTTTGTATTGATTTCTAAGGCTTTGCATATGATGACGTAGCTGAATTTGATTATTTTTTTTATTTTCTTTGGATTGTTAAATAGGCAAATGCGTAATAATTTATTAAGAAATTGCGCGCCAAAAAAATTGTGTGTTTTCTAAATAAAAAACTGAAACATCTTGATTTTTTTTAGGGGAATATGTCATTAAGAATTCTGATTTTTTTTATTAAAATTTATGATATTTTTTTTTGATTTTTTTGTAAAATTAAAATTTTCTTTCATTTTTATATCCTCCACTTACCAAAAAGTGATTTAAATTTTGAGTGAAAATAGGAGCATTTTAAAATTTTCGGAAATGCCAACTTTTTTAAATCCAAAGTTGGGGTCCATACATATGAAAAGGATCGACAATACTATGGCGATCCAAAAAAATTTACTCTTTTTTGTTCTATCTGTCTTAGTTTTTGAGATATCGCAATTTTCAGTTTTTTGAAAAAAAAAAAAAATTCCCCCAAGTTACAAAAATTTTACTAATATAATGGAAAAAACTTGCTCAAACCTAAGAAGATGAACTAATTGGTAGAAAATTACGTCCTTAAACTAAAGAAGAGCAATATGTCTTAAAATAAAGTTTTTTTTTTTCATATATTTAGGGAAAATTTCTCTGGCAGTAAGAATTTCTTCCATGCATTAGGAAATTCCATTTAAGTAAAATAATGGGCAATTTAACAGTATGTGAACTAAACTTTTTTTCCTAAGAGTTAAAAAATTTTGCCAACTGTTAGTTAAATTTAACTAAATTGTGGAAATAATTTATAAACTATTTTGAAGAATTTTTTTTCCAAGTTTAAGTTAATTCTTTTTTTTTTGAGTGAAAGTATGCCCTTCAACCACTGCAGAGGAGTATATTCACTTATTTATTCTGTGTGTAACGCATCGAAATATCGGTATATGTGACAGCGCATAGAGAAAGGGACCTAAGGGTAAAAAAATCAATTTTCACTTTTTTTTTTTTTGATGTGGACAACATCTGAGCATCGAATGAGACCGATCCCATGCCCCAAAAGTGTTCCCTCCCAGAGATATGCGCGTTTTATGAAAGTGAAGTCGACAATTCTACACCAAATATACACGTATTTAAATCTTTAAAATGGCTCTCCTGAACAAAACTGGTTTTTACCCTTAGGTCCCTTTCTATTTTGCGCGTCACATATGCCTATTATACACTGAAAAAAAATTTTACCATTTTTAAAGCATGTTGAACTTAATTTAAAAAAAGAAGGGTATGCGAGGGCTCCAAAGATATTAATTCTTTTTCCAAGTATATTTTTTCCTAAAACATAGTAATGGATTTACTTAAATATATCTTAAAAGTAAGTAAAATTGTACTTAATATAAGTTTAATTGTTTTTATCCAGAGGAAAAATATTTTTTTTAAATAAGTAAAAATTTCCTTAAACTTACGGATTCTGTGGACCCTATGGAGTCCCAACGTGAGGACCCTACGGGCCCCCAATATATGGGGTCCGCCCATGAGTATTTGCGTACACTATTATAGGGTCACTATTGATTTTGATCCAAAATTTTGGTCAGAATCGCTCTATCTTGCTTAGTTTTCGAGATATGGGAATGGGGTCTTGAGAAATTTGATCATGAAATAACTCGAAAACTATAGCTCGGAGGGCTTTCGGGTCTTAAATGGTCATATTCTACAAGTTAAGGACTACAAAAATGCCTTTAGAATTTTTTTCGTATCTGCAGTATTTGCAGAGTTATAGGCATTTGAAAATTCCGCGAAAATCGAAATTTGGGTTTAAAGTTTGGGTCTCATGGGGTCTCCAGATGGGGCCCCCAGATGGGGTCCCCAAAATACCTAAAGTATTTTTTCCTTAAGTTAAGTAAATTCTTTCTTAAACTGATATAGATATGGATTCAAATACAGTCAATGAAATCAATAAAAAAAAGATTATTTTTTTCTTAAATTAAAACAAAAATTGGTTAAATTAAGGAAAATGCGTTTTGAATTTAAAGATTAGTACTTATTTGATTTAATGTCTTGAAAATGTCAATACTATTTTTAAGTAAGTTACGTACACAGAAAAAAATAAAAAAAAATTTTGAGTAAATTTTTAATACTATTGAGTAAAAAATTACTCAATTTTCCACCAGTAAACGATTTAATAGTATTGAGTAAACTTTTAATAAAAAATTATTAAATGCTTAATAAAAAATTTGAGTAAATTATTAATTCACACAATTAAATCTTTACTTAAAATTTTTTAATATTTTTAAGTAACTTTTTAATTGTGTCAAGTAAAAATTTACTCAAAATGTATCAAATTATTTTTTTAAAAAGTTTAAAAAGTTTCTAATTTTTTTTTCCAAAAAAATTGCTTTTACAAACTTTACCAAATATACTTATGTCTTCAAGACAAAGTAAAATTTTATAAAGATGATTTTAAACTTTCATATACATATACAAAAAACAATAAACTAAATGAGAATTCAAAACACCAAGAGAAAAAAAAAAATAAAAAAAAAAAATATTAAATTTGTATTAAATTATTTACTCAAATTTTATTTTCAATTTTTGAGTAAATTTTTAATTGTGTCAATTAAAAAATTACTCAAATTTGTTTTAAAAAATTAAACAAGTGATTACTCAAATTTGTTTCCTCCATATTTTTTTCTGTGTACTTATTTATTTTTTTGCACACAATTTAATTTTTTTTTCTTCTAAGTAAAACAAAATTTTTTAATAAACCCTTTTTTCTTAAATGCAATCAATTCGCCATAAATGTAAAGAATATTTAACTTAATTTAAAAAAACAAATTAAGGAAAACTCTTGTGCTTTTTTAAGTATGTGCTTGTACTATATTCAAGTTTATTTGCTTTGTTTTAAGTAACACCACCTTATATTAAGATAAGTTGAAGTAAATTCAAAAAAATTTTTTTACTTAAATTAATAACAGTGTTTATTTAATTTTAGTATAGTTATTTTTTTCAGTGTATATGGGGCATTTCATGTCAAATCGGACACTTTGAATATTTTTTTTTAGATTTTCCCAATTTGTTGACAGTTTTTAGTACCCTTCAAAAACTCCTTCGTGGTAAATTTTCAGATTTTTTTATGACCGGTTCAAAAGATATCGAATTTTTAAAAATTAGTGGTTTTTTCCTTTACTCAAACTTCTTTTACTCATAACTTCTTCAATAATGGTCCAAATTTTATTTTTTTTTCAAAAATATTGTTTTTTACGTACTTTTAAAAAAAATCCAAAAAAAATTCTTAAAAGTGTTCTAGTATGCGATTTTTAAGTTTTAAAATTTTAATCTCATTTTTGAAAATGTATGTACTCTTTGATTTTTTTTTTAATTTTTTTGTGTAAAACTTTTATTTATTCTACAATTTTTTTGCCCAGTAGGATCGTGGGATAACGATTATTACTATTTTTTAAAATTTTTTGAAAAAAATTTTATTGTAATTTTCCAATCTTAAAATCATTTCTACTGATCCAATGGCTCGTCATAGAGGGGGTATTTCCAAGACCGACCCCCGTTAATTTTTACATCTAAACATTTCTTCGGAACAAACTAATACCCTATCTCCAATTTCTAAAGGGGCTCCCACACAAAATGAATTTTTTTTTAAATTTGCTCCAACCGCTCTAACTGCCCTAAGAGTGCCCTTAGAGCAATCAAATGTATGACCGACCCACAATATTTTTTTAGTCCAAAAATGTTCTCTGAACACTCCTACCCTCTATCTTTAACTATTGAGGTGGGCCCCATACAATTTTTTTATTTTTTGTAAATTTGTTTTATTTAATCAGCTTCTACCGGTCGAATGGTGCTTCCGAGAGGGGTCATTAGTAAGACGACCCCCACTTATTTTTACACTTCAAATTTTTTGTAAAACATACTTACGCCTTACCTCCACTCCCTAAGTAGGCTCCCATACAAATTACAGTTGGAACAAATTTTATTAAAATGTAATTTTAAAAGGAAGCCCACTTAGGGAGTTCGATATTTTTTGAACGGGTCATCAAAAAAATCTGAAAATTTACCACGATGGAGTATTCGAAGGGTACTAAAAACTGTCAACAAATTGGGAAAATCTAAAAAAAAAAATATTCAAAGTGTCCTATTTGACATATATTATACATTAGACTGGGTCGACCATAAAGGAGAAAAAAAAAGTTCCCATTGTGCGGGCTTAATTTTAAAGCTTACCTCGAAAAAGTCCCATAGCCAAAATATTAGATTTTTAGGTCGCGATTTGGTACCGCCGAAATCGTTTTTTGTTCATAGCTTTGTCAGTTGATGTCCGATCGTTTAAAAAAAAAAATTGTTAGAAAGTCCTCAGCGAGTACTAAAGTTGACTCATATCTGGTTTTAACCTCAGAGGTCATCTTCTTGTTATGATTGTTAGTTTCTCATCTTTCTACCCACTTAAATGATTTTTATTTTTCCATTAAATTATAGCACTAAAAAATTCATGAAATTCTTCCCTTGGAAGTATCCAGTTAAATTTATTAACAAAAAAGTATATTATATTTAACGAAATTATTTAAATATTATTTAAATTATTTAAATAATGATATAATTGTATGATTTAAGTGCAAAAATCATATAAAATCAATTCGTCAACATTAATTGCGAAGTTGTCTCCCACCGACTTTAAAAAGGATTTTATTCGAAATTAAGTTTTTCTTTTTTGAAATTAATTTGACCAAAAAAATTTTTATTTCAAAAAGAATTAACAATTGGAGTTTTATATTTAAAATTAAGTTTTATAATTTCAAATGAAATCTTTGTGTTTTCTGGTTTCACCAAAAGGTAGTTAAGCACCAAAATTTTGTAAAGGAACAAAAATGTTTAATGTTTTTAAAATAATTTTCATAACTGAATGAATTATTTAGGGGAGTTCTTGGAAAAATCATAAAAAAATATTTTTTTTGTAAGAAAAAGACGTCAAAATAGTCATAAAAATTATCTTAAAGTGAAAAAGTCACCTTTTATTTAACAGAAATAGCAGGTAATTATTAGTATTTCGAGTACATATTAGATTTTTAGTTCAGCAAATGCACTGGAAGAAAAGAAGTAGGTATTTTAAAAAACAAAGAAACAATAAATTTATTTTAAAGCGGTGAAAGAGCACACTTAGCACTTTTTAAAGACCCTGCGACCTGTTTCCGGGCTTAATATTTTCTTTTGACATATTGGCCGACATTTAAATAAAAAAAATCGAAATTCGAAAAAATGTGTCTGCAGAGACTTTTTTATTGGCCGACTTTGAGATAAAAAAAATGTCTCTAAATGTCTCTGCAGAGACTTTTTTCTTCTAGGTAAATTTCGGATTAAAATGCGTTTTTCAGATAGAAAAATTCTGAAATATTAAGGCTATAGAAAACTTATCAGATTCTTAGACATTTTTCCTATATAAAAAAAAAATCTGACTTCATCGGGACAAAAATTGCTAAAAAATATATCGCAGCAACAATTTTTTCAAAAAATATTCCAACACAAATATATCAAAAAAAAAATTTTCGCGCTTAATTTTTTTTTTTTAATTTTCCAAATCGTAGACACAAGAAAATGTTTATGATTTTCCTAGAAAATAAAAAAAATCATAAAAAATTATCTTTTAAAAAGGAAACAAAAAAGGTCAGTCATAAAAATGTTGTATTATTCTGACTTTTTAAAACATTGCACGCATTTGTAAAACAAAAAAAAATAAAAACTACAAACTCAGCATCTTTTTAATATTACACGCATTTCCCTAAATTAACTTATTCTGTAAGACCGGCTACCTTCTCGAAAAAAAAACACATAAAAACTCACCTTATGTCAATAGTAAATAGTAAAAATGTAAGTAATATGAGTGTTTTTAGGATGTTTTATATTCGTGCATTTATTTTTTTTTTTTTTCATTTTAACTCCTTTTTGTTTGTATATTCTTCATTTTTGATATGTTTGTCGGCTTATACATGTTAATTAGCCAAATAGTGTTTATTTTACTTTTTGACTACTGTACAACACTTAAGCATACATGGTAAGTAATTTTCATGTACCTTCTCTACTTTGCACGGTGATACTGAAGCATAAAAAAGTTTGATAAAATTTGATTGAAATGTGAAGAAGTATGTTCCACAACGAATAGAAAAATGCTTTCGAGTTTTGTACTTTTGCCCAAAACATTAAATCATGATAATGTTTTTCTAAAGATTTGCGAAAGCAAATTTTTTTTAGAAATTTTAATTAATGAGTGTATTACTTAAGGGCAAACAAGTTTTTAACATTTTGTAGATTATAAATGATTCGGCACTGAAGAATTTAACACCATCACTTGTTTTTTGTACATTTGTTTAACAAATGAAACATTTTTATGTCAAAAGTTTAGACTTGATAGTAGTTTTGGTAAAAAAAAGGAAAATTTTTTTTTTTTTTTTCATGAAAAACAAAATTATCATAAAATTTATTTAATGAAAACAAAATTTTTGGTGGAAAAAATTTTGGATAAAGAAAAGTTTTTGTTGAAGAACAAAAAATTTTTTTTTTGGATATAAAAAAAATATATTTTTTTTAGAAATAAAATTCCAAGAAAAAAGAATAAATGTGTAATGAAAAAATATTTTTTTTATGTAAAAAAAAATTATGAAAAAAAAAATTATGAAAAAAATGATGAAAAAAAAAATTATTGAAAAAAAAACAATTTGAGAAAAAAAATTTGTGAAAAAAAAATTTTTGTTGAAAGATAATTATGTTTTTATTCATCAGCTGGTGAAAAACGGTTTTATTTATCAGCAAGTGAATTATTATCCAAGCTACAACTCGAAGTTACCAACCTTTTTGGTTTTAAGAAAATGAAAACAGTAATTCTCATCATTATTAAAATTAGACCCCATCCTAAAAACATACTCAATGCTTCATTTTCTTAACAAAAAATAAAAAAAACATGAAAAAAATTAAGTTTTTCAGAGGTTGTTTTAGTTTTTTAAGGGGAAACTTTTTTTGCCCCTGATCCGATTTTGCGCGTTTACGAACTTGACCTGCCCATGACCACAAGATATAATTCTGCCAAACTTCAGGGTCCCACCTCTTTTATTTTGGATTGTGTTATTGTGTTATCTACAGACAGACGGACGGATATTCATAGAATGTCTTAGAATCGATGCGTTACAAACGGAATGACCCCCCACACTGTGGTAGGAGGGTATAAAAAGTTTTGTTTCTAAGAGGTTAAAAAGAATTGTTTGGTACCTTTTCGATCACTGGAAAAAAAATTTACACTCAAAAAAAAATTTTACACTAAAAAATGTTTGTATTTTTTTTTTCAAAAATTACTAAAAAAGTTTTTATTCAAAATAAAATATTTATAATCAAAATTGTTACTTTTTCACGTTAGAAAATTTACTATCACTGAAAAAGGACATTGTGGAGGGTATTCATTAGGGGTGGGATAGTGCACGAGTTTTCTATTTCGACACGCTAGAACCGCTTATTTTGTGTTCGTAAAAAAAATGCATAAGCCAAAAACTGGGGCAGGTCGGACAGGATCTAGGGGTCGATCATCGGGGTCAAAGTTGGGCACAAAGGGGAAAAAATCCACAAAAATCCCTACAGCTCGCCTGGTTTTGCCCCAAGAGGGGTCAAATGTGAGACCGACCCCCACTATTTTCCCCCAACAAACACTTTTCCCACACATACCTAAGCCCTATCTCCACTCCTTAAGGGGGCTCCCATGCAAAGGTTAAATTTTTAAAAATATTTGCTCCTACCTCTTTAGCTGTCCCAGAAGTGACCCTAGAGGAATCAAATGTATGACCGACCCCCAATATTTTTTCAACCCCAACATTTTCTTAGAACATACCGACACTCTATCTTTAACCCTTAGGGTGGTCCCCATAAATTTTTTTTATTTTTTCCTTATTTGTTTTATTACATCAGCTCCTACTGGTCCAATGGTGCCTCCTAGAGGAGTCATTAGCAAGGCCGACCCCCATTTGTTTTTCGCCCCCAACATTTCTTCTGAATATACCACTTCCCTATCTCTAATTCCTAAGGGGTCTCCCACACAATATGACATTTTTAAAAAATTTGCTCCTATCGCTCTAACTGGCGCATGGGTGACCCTAGAGAAGTCAAATGTATGACTGACACCCAATATTTTTTCAGCCCAAGCTCTATTTTTAAGCCTTAAGGAGGTCCCCCCACATTTTTTATAAAATCAGATCTTATCGCTCCTATGGTGCCTCTTAGGGATAGGGAATGCAGACTTAAGGCACTATGGGAGCGGTAAGAGCTGATTTTATAAATAAAAATTATAAAAAATAAAAAATGTGTGGGAACCCCCTTAAGGCTTAGAAATAAGGGGCAGGTTTGTTTGGGGACAATGTTGGGGCTAAAAAAATATTGGGTGTCAGTATATGATCTCATTTTATAAGCCTTATTTTTAAGCCTTAAGGAGGTCCCCCCACATTTTTTATAAAATCAGATCTTATCGCTCCTATGGTGCCTCTTAGGGATAGGGAATGCAGACTTAAGGCACTATGGGAGCGGTAAGAGCTGATTTTATAAATAAAAATTATAAAAAATAAAAAATGTGTGGGGGCCCCCTTAAGGCTTAAAAAAAGAGGACAGGTTTGTTTGGGTAAAATGTTAGGGCTGAAAAAATATTGGGGGTCAGTCATACATTTAAATTCTCTAGGGTCATCCCTGCGCCAGGTGGAGCGGTAGGAGCAAATTTTATAAAAATGTCATTTTGTGTGGGAGACCCCTTAGGAATTGGAGATAGGGAGTTAGTATGTTCAGATGAAATGTTGGGGGCTAAAAATAAATGGGGGTCGGTCTTGCTAATGACCCCTCTAGGAAGCACCGTTGGACCGGTAGGAGCTGATTTAATAAAACTAATTAGGAAAAAATAAAAAAAATGTATAGGGACCACCTTAAGGGTTGAAGATAGAGGGTAGGTATGTTCTAAGAAAATGTTAGGAATGAAAAAATATTGGGGGTCGGTCATACATTTGATTCCTCTAGGGTTACTTCTAGGACAGCTAGAGAGGTAGGAGCTAATATTTTTTAACATTCAACCTTTGTATGGGAGCCTCCTTAAGGAGAGGAGATAGGGCTTAGATATATTTGGCAAAAGTGTTTGATGGGGAAAAATATTGGGGGCCGGTTTCAGATTTGACCCCTCTAGGGGCAAAACCAGGGAAGTTGTGGGGCTTTTTGTGTATTTTTTTTCCATTTACGCCCGACTTTGACCTCGATGAGCGACCCCTAGATCCTATCCGACCTCCCCCATTTTTTGGATCATTCACTTTTTTTACGAACCTCACAAAATGAGGGGTTCTAGCGTTTCCAAATACTGCTGCTTAAAATCTCACACAACACTATCCCACCCTTAGTATTCATGGATTCGACCAAGTCAAATTTAATTTTTCTACTTGTTTTCACTCAAATTTTTTTAATTGAACGTTTTTTCACTAAAATTTTTATTTAAATTTTTTGTCACCCAAAAAAAATTTTCACTCAAAAAAAATTTTACACTCAAAAAAATGTTTACCTTAATTAAAAATTTTTTCATAAAAAACAAGTAAGAAATTTAAAGTCGTTCAAGACCGACCATATAATACCCTACACCAAAGTTATCCGAAAAATGGGTCCCAAGTTTAAACATGGACTGATTAGATCTATATTTTGTCAAACCTTTAATAAGTGTAAAAAACACCCACAAATCAAATTTGAGTGAAATGGGCTTCTTTTTGTTGACAATAAACCGCTTTAATTGAATATCGGCCGAAATTTTCACATGGGGCGGGGCTAAGTCCAAAAATGGTCCGATGATAATCAGATTTGATAAGGTTATTAAAGTACGCGTTTAACATACACAAATAGAATTTTAATTAAATATTTTCTATTGTCATAAAATTTGAAAGATTTATGTGAAAATGGGAAGGTGGTTTGTATGTGGGCTACAATTAGAACTGGTCCGATTTCTTAAAAATTTGTGTTTATGAAACATGATTACCTACCAAATTTCGAAAAGATACCTATGATAATGTAGTTATTAGAGTCATTTGAGCCAAAACTAAAGAGGACCTTTGTATGGGGGCTAGGTCTAAATATGGATCGATTTTTTCCAATTTCAACAGGGCCAAAAGAGGATTAAGTTTTAAATTTCAAGTCAATTGATTAAAAATTGCGACCTGTATCGTGCTTACAACGTTAACATGGACAGACAGACAGACAGACAGACAGACAGACAGACAGACAGACAGACAGACAGACAGACGGACGGACATAGCTAAATCGACTCAAAAAGTGATGAGTCCATCGGTGTACTTAAAAGTGGGTCTAGAACCAATATTTCGGGTAGTTACAAACATCATCATAAACTCATTATACTCTGTACCACAGTGTGGTGTAGGGTATAAAAACAAATTACTAAAAAAGGGTTTTTAACTAAAAAAAGTGTTTTACTAAAAATTTTACAGTCAGAGATTTTGAAAAATTTAAAATTTTTACGTTAAAAATATTCAAATCATTCATGGACTCGACCGAGTCGAATTTTTTCTTATACTTGTTGTAAATGAAATCTTTTTTTGACTCAAAATTTTTTTAACATTTCTTTGCTAGATTCTTAAACAAATATGGAACACATTTACCTTTACCCCGAAATTCAGTTAATTCCGTATGATTTCAGAAATTTTCCAGATTTCATTTTAGGGTTCGAAAGTTTTCAAAAATATTTTTCACCGGAACGAGCATGATTCCGATCTAAACAAGGTTATTTTAATTTTATTAAAATTAATAATCTTTTTTAACATTTTTGAAAGGACTTTAACGAACACAATTAAATAAACTAAAGATTTGGTGGTGGAGAATTCTAAAAGAGAAGGCCCAAATCCTGATCCTTTTAAAGCTAAAATTTTCATAAATCTCTCAAAATCCATGAAAATTTGAATTATTATATTAAAACTTTGAGCGAAATAAATTTTACGTGTACTTGGGTAACTTAATTAATTCTGATTGTAATAAGACCATTTGTGGACTTAGCTTTCTTATAAAAATTTCGACCGATACTTAATTAAATTATCTATTGGTAATTTTACTCAAATTGGGTTTGTGTTTATTTTCTAGACTAATTAAAGATAGATCTACTCGATTTAGACTGGGACCCATTTTTCGGCAAAAAAAATAGGTTAGGTCTGTTTTAGCCGACTTTAATTTCCTTACTTCTTTTTAATTTGGAAAATTAAAACTTTCCCAAACATTTTAAATAAATTTTCTACCCATTTTATTTTGCCAATTCCTTCTTTAGGACCACCGTATCTACCTACTTACATCCTAATATTAAAATCAATTTTTAACTCTCACGTTCACACAGAGTTGTTAAATTCTATGTTGTATTTGGTGATTTTTTTTTTGACTTCATTTTATGATTTCTTCGTAGTATTTTTTTATGATTTAACTACATTTTTTTCCTTTCATATAGCGTATAGTGTCTCCTTTTATTGTTTTTTATACTGTAGATTGAAACACCTTCCGAGTGTGTTAAATAATTGTGTTGTTGGTTTTTGTTTTTTGTATGCCTATGATCTTTAAACGTCCTTGCGGCTACTTTGTTTTAGTTATAATAATCATAAAAAATGTGTATACAATTTACAAAAAAATATAAAAAAAACCAACAAAAAAAAATAATTCAATGTTTTTAGTTACGCGTATCATAAAAAAATTTAACAGTTCCTAGTTTTAGTTTTTCTTAATTTTTCCTTTTTTAAAAAATTTAGGTTACCGAAATTATGTTTGTAGGTAAAAGTTGTTGAAAATAAACATTTTTTGTTCATTTTCTTTAGAAAGTGAAAATTGTAATAAATGTTTTTTTAAAAAGGAGTTTCAAGAAAAAATCTTATCTGTTTCTGTTATTACATTTTAATTAAATTGTTTAAAATAAAAATAAAAACGACAATAAAAACAATTATCAAGAAAATATAAAAAATTAGTTGAGTAAAATTTATTTAAAATTATTCGTAACACTTTTCTTGTACTTCAGGAATTAATACACGGATTTTGAAGAACATTTAAGAGAATTTTTGTAAAGTTATGTTTTTTAATCTTGTGTACCTTTTACGAATTTATAATTACTTAACATAAATTTTCAGGGAATATTAACAAACTGCACTTAGAATGTATTGTAATAGATTTACGAGTAATAGAAGGATCATAATTAGTGTCTCTATTTCTAAAATTCTTTCCTACGTAATCTTTATTTTATTTAATGGTGGACGTTAAGTCTTTCACAAAAACTGTTTGGAAAAGTTAATACAATAAAATAACCCTCTTTAGCCCGGAATCATGTTTATTCCGGTAAAAAACCATATCGTTTTTAACCTAAGAAATCTGTTAATTTTGAGTATATAAAAAAATTTCGAGTGTATAAAATATTGATTGAAAAATTTTGAATTAAAAAAAAGTAATAAATCGAATGCAACAAATTTAAAAAAAAAAACGTTTTATTTTTTTCTATTCCATTTCGTCATTATTCTATTCCATTTCATTTCGTTCCATGTAGGTTTCCGTATAATAAGTGTTAAAGAAATACAAAAAATGGCATATTAATTAAAGTACCATCTTACCCTATTTTAACGAATTTTTTACCAACTTTTAATTTAAAAATTTTTAATTTTCAAAATATGTCCTTCGCTTAAATGTTAATTCCGCTAGAGGATCCTATTAAATTTTGATATTCCGGCGTTTAAGTTAAAACCCATTCAAACTGTAGGTATAGAAAAGTACCAATATCACCTTTTGTCCCTTAGAATCGAAATTTGCAAAAATTTATTTTTTCAGAATATTTTGTTTGCTGGATGCTCCTAGATTCAAAATTTCAAAGATTCATGAGAAATCGAGATCGAAAAGTACCGAATCTTATACATATACCCTCCAAAGAGTTGACAGGGTCGTTTTGGGGACCGATCAATGTTTAGTAATTCATTTATTATGCTTTTTGCATCCAAGTAATTTTATCATTATTTAAATTTTTTTATATTCACGCCCACAAAAGGGGCGGGCCGAAAAAATTAAATTTTTTAATCCCCTGGGTCCAAGTATAGGAGCTTAAACATTTTCTGACACAACATTTTTTTATTTGTTTATCGAAAATAATTGGTTTAGTTCTTAAAGGGGCTAATTTTTCCCTGCTGGGCTTTTACCCATTTCTAAACTTAACCAGCCAACGATCATGAGATGTATTCGTGCCAAACTACAATAGTCACGATACCCTCCAACCACAGTATGGGGGTATACTCACTTTGTCATTCCGTTTGTAACGCATCGAAATATCGGCCAGGGACCCCGTAAAGTATATATATTATTGATCCGTGATCGATTCTAAGGCATTCTGTGAATGTCCGTCTGTCCGTCCGTCCGTCCGTCTGTCTGTAGATAACACAATGCAGTCCAAAATAAAACAGCTAGACTCCTGAAGTTTGGCACAAATATGTCTCATGTTCATAGGCAGGTTAAGTTCGTGAACGGGCGAAATCGGGCCAGGGGGAAAAAAGTTGCCCCTTGAAGAACTGAACAAACTCTGAAAAAATACACTTTTTTTACATGTTTTTTGCATTTTGGCAAATAAAGGAACCATTTGGTATATTTATTGCGATGGGAAGGTGCTCTCAACGTCCCCCAATGACCCTATCAACCCGCCCCCCTAAAAAAAACGCCCCTGACAAATTTTTGTTTTAAATTTTTTTTACATTTTGGAGGGTATAAAAGATTCGGCACAGCCGAATTTAACACTCCCCAGCAAAACTTTGGTAATGGGTAGTGATTATATAACACATTACCAGGTAATGTACATACCTTATTTGTAGCATTATTTTAGGATGTCTTACCAAACATTTGTTCCACAACGTATTATTTTAAAGTGAAAAATAATGCATTACTAATAATTTGCTACGTAATGCATGATTATTGGAAAAAATGTATTTCATATTTATTATTCCTAAACATTAAATCATGAATGACTTATATTTGGTTACATTATGTATTATTTGAAAGTTTGAAATAATGCATTATTTATAATTGGATGCATAATGCATTACAATAACATAAAAAATAATTATTTTATAAAAAAATGCATAAGTTTAAACTAGAGATGGGCTCACGACAGGAAATTTCTAACGACACACACTCACGAGCATATTTTATCTACTTACACTCACTTTAAATCACGTGAGTAAATTTAATACCAAATTACTTTTTCACTACTCGTAACACCTTATATTTTATCTTCTGGTATGCTATATTATTTCATTTCTCGTAACCTATAAAATATCATATATTTTACACCTTACTCGTATTCTTCGTTATAAATTTATGACTTATTTTATGCCTTACTGGTATTCTTTGTGATAATGTGGATGCATTACTTTGAGTCTCATCGCCTGTTAAAATCATCAATGCTGCAATGTATAAAATAAGAGATCCTATACCTTATTTTATACCTTATTTGGTAATCTAAGTTTTGCTGGGTCTCACTTGTTTTTAACTGTATCATATCTTCTACAGACAAACTTTGTCATTCCGTATGTAACGGATCGAAATAATGGTTCGTTCATTCGTTCGATCAAACGATTAAATCTAAAAGTTTTTTGGATTAATCGATGATAATAACGAATAAAAAAGTGGTTATTAAAAAATATTTTTAATCTTGATTAAGATACGATCATATATGAAAAGATATAGACAGATCTGATTACATCTAATGCATTTTTAAACATGTACATGGAATACATGTACACTCAAAAAAAACTTGTATAATAACACGAAAAACTTGTAACTTTTTTTTTTGCTACCTCCTATTTGACAAAAATACCTAGTAATTTTACAAGCTTTTTACCAATTTAATTTTACCAATAAAATTGTAAATTTACAGTTTTTGGCGCAATTAAAATTACAAGGAATTCTCGTAAATTTACTAGATTTTTTTGTAAAATTACACAGCGCAACAGCCCATTTAGGGCCTCAACCAAACTAAGATCATTTGAAAGTACTTATGTGTAGTAGTAAAAATCCCAAAGGGCTTAACTCTGTAACATCTCAAATTTTTTTTATAGCCCACTGAATTTTTCAGTTTTTTTTTTTCAAAAACGTTGGAAAAAATTCTAAAAAAAAATAATGTTAATGTTCTTTTGAGCTTGAAATAGTGTTTGAATGTCTTCAAAAGAATTTTAAGGCGAACTTTTTTCTAGAGTACGCTAAACCTCTATATTCCGTTTTAAATGTGTCATTTAAGTGCTTTTTTTGAGAAATGGCTCAGAAACCTACAAGCCCAGCAAAACTTTGGTAATGGGTAGTGATTATATAACACATTACCAGGTAATGTATATAACTTATTTGTAGCATTATTTTATGATGTCTTACCAAACATTTGTTCCACAACGTATTATTTTCAAGTGAAAAATAATGCATTACTAATAATTTGGAAAAAATTACTAAAATATTGGAAAAAATGTATTTCATATTTATTATTTCTAAACATTAAATCATGGATGACTTTTATTGAAATACATTATGTATTAGTTGAAAGTTTGAAATAATGCATTATTTATAATTGGATGCATAATGCATTACAATAACATAAAAAATAATTATTTTATAAAAAAATGCATAAGTTTAAACAAGAGATGGGCTCACGACAGGAAATTTCTAACGACACACATTCACGAGCATATTTTGTCTACTTACACTCACTTACAATCACGTGAGTAAATTTAATACAAAATTACTTTTTCACTAGTCGTAACACCTTATATATTATCTTCTGGTATGCTATATTATTTCATTTCTCGTAACCTATAAAATATCATATATTTTACACCTTACTCGTATTCTTCGTTATAAATTTATGACTTATTTTATACCTTACTGGTATTCTTTGTGATAATGTGGATGCATTACTTTGAGTCTCATCGCCTGTTAAAATCATCAATGCTGCAATGTATAAAATAAGAGATCCTATACCTTATTTTATACCTTATTTGGTAATCGAAGTTTTGCTGGGAGGGCTTGCGTTTAAAGGGTTAAAATGTTCTACGATTATTTTCAGCATCAAATTTCACTGGGCATTTCCGAAGGCAGAAAGTTCGACCGGTATAAGAAAACTGCATAAAAAAGATTAATTGTAAAGTATAATTAATTTTTTATATTTTTTTGGTATATTTGTTAGTTACAATTGTATACGGTTTCTGGCAAAAATATAAAAAAATGAATGACACTTTACAATTTATCTTTTTTCTGCATTTTCCCTATACCAGTCGAACTTTCTGCCTTCAGTAACCCCTAGTGAAATTTGATGCAGAACATATTCGTAGAACATTTTAACCCTTTAAACGCAAGTCTTAGTAGACTTTTGAGCCATTTCTTAAAAAAAGTACTTAAATGACCAATAAATACGGCAGATAGATGGTTAATATATTCTAGAAAAAAATTCCCCATCAAATTCTATTTAAGATATCCAAACACAATTTTAAGCTCAAAAGAACAGTTATAGCATTTTTTTCGACTTTATTCAAACGCCTATAAAAAAAATATGGAAAAATTCAGTGGGCTATAAAAAAATTTGAGACGTTACAGAGCAAAACCAATTGGGGGTTTTACTACTACTTTCAAACTGTCTTGGTTTGGTTGAGGCCCTAAGAAATGACCCTTAAATTGTGTCACAGTGTTATCTTGGAAATTTATAAAATTACAAAAAAAATTGTAAAATTACAAAAAAAAATGTAAATTTCGATCCCAATTTGTTTGTTAAAAAACAAGGAAAACGGTCAAATATTGGTAAAATGGGATTACGAGACTTTTTCTAATACTTTGACAAAGTTTTTTTTTGTGTAGTACAAGGGGTGTGCCATTTTATGCCCTTTTGTGCAATCACGGTATAATAATGCCCAAAGAACTGTCTGTGCGGAAGATTTCATTGAAATCAACACAGCCGTTTTTGAGTGACAGCAAAACTTGCGAGAAAAACTTCCAATTAATAGCAAAAGGAGTGTAATTTTATGCATTTTTTTTTATCGGCCTTTGATATGGTCTATGTTTTCGATCAGTTAGTTGTAACCGTAGGGAAAATCTCCAAAGAATTTGTTAAGCCGTTTTTGCGTGATTGCAAATTAGGGACTTGGTAAGCACTATACGTGCTGAAAACTGCATTTAAATCAGCTCAACCGTTTTTGCGTAATTGCAAAAAAAGTCAAAAATATTTTTTAATTTAAGACAAAGGGGCGTGTCATTTTACCCCTCTTGCCCGATCACGCGCTGATATGGCCTATAGTTAGAGCATCGATTAGTACTATTTGTGGTGAAAATTTTGTTTTGCCGTTAAAGTGTGATTACAAAACAGTCAGAAATAGCTTTTAATGTACGGTAACGCCTTTAGTTCCCGCCTCGGTTAGTTATATCTGTGGAAACTTTTTTATGTTCGATCACAGCCTGATATGGCATATAGTTCCCGCCTTGGTAAGTACTCTCTATGGTGAAAGTTTTAGTTTCCAGTAAGTCTCTGACTTGATCCACTTACTCACTGTAAGCCCTGAAAGATTGGAAAATAATATTTTCTATTTTAGGCACAAAAGTATCTTTACTTGTCGAGCAAAATTAAGAGCATCAAGGGGGCTTAGATGTCCAAATTCTTGTAGAGTAACTATTATTGAATTGCAGATTTTAAAAATTGCAGCGAAAAGGAAAAAACTTTGGCCAGAACTGTTATTTTTTGGATTTTTTTTGATTTGTTGAGCTAATCGGCTAATATAATTTCCATGTTAATAAAAATAAATTTTGTTTACAGTTTTTTTTTCGGCAAGAAAACTAAGGGGGAAGGAGAGGGGTTAGGGGTCGAATTCTTTGTTTCATAACTAAAAATTAAAATCGCTTCGGCTGAAAATGTGTGGTCGACAAATGGTTAAGTGTGATTTTGTTTTCTGATTTTATATTTATTATGGTTAATTGGTTTAATATTTCTGTGGGAAAATATTTTTCAGATTCTGAGACATTTTCTGTAGGAAAAATTTTTATATACGAAAAATGTCTAAGAATCTGAGAATTTTTCTATACAAAAAATGTCTTAGAATCTGAGACTGTTTTATACAAAAACTGTTTTGGAATCCAAAATGTCTGAGAATCTGAGACTTCTTCATATAGAAAAATTCTCAGACTGTCATGCATCTTTTTCTATACGAAAAATGTCTCAGAATTTTAGACATTTTATGTAGAAAAAATCTATTGAATTTCTCCTTTAGAAAAAATTCTCCAACTTAGAGTTTTCTTTATGAAAAATGTTTAAGAATCTGGCCTTTCGTGGCCCCGGTGATGTCGGGGCCCTGGGAACATGCCCCATGGGACCTAATGGTTAAAAAGATACTGGTGCGCGGCATTTTATGGCTCATAATTCCCGACTCGATTAGTACTATCTCCACAAGGGATGCCAAGGGGACCCTATTAGTTTGAAGCGTGCTTGCCTTTGAACGTGGGAATCGTGAATTCGATTCCCACCAGTACCCTTGGTCTGTTTCGCTACAACGAGACGACGGTCATTGTTACCAGGTTTGTATGAAATTATTAAAAAATTAGTTGAGAGGTGTTGTTGTTAATAAACAAGTGAATAAATTTTCCAACAAATTTTAATGTCAAATAAATTGCTACATTTGAAGAGAAATTACGAAAAAAGGTTCATAATCAATTTTGATCAATTATTCTAAAACTACTACTAATTATTATACCAATTTTTCAAACATCAGTTGAAATATTTCAAAAAATTTGTCACTAATTCCAAAAATATATAAGATGGAAATTTATTGATTAAATTAAAAATTTTAATTAATGAAAACAAAAGCCATATCCAAAAACAAATCACAATAACAAATGACGAATTAACAAAAAATTTAAATACAGGGGGTGAAAATATTTGCACCCCTCAAAACTAAAAGATTTTCAAAATTGATTAAAATACTTAACAAAAGAAAAAACAACTATAGATCATTATCATATTGCAAAAATGCAAACAAACAACTGTGCAAATTTTTAGTAGAAAAAATATAAAATTTGTAAATAAATAGTATTTCTATGATTTCGACGACAATTTGAATTAAAATTTTTTGTGTTTAAATTAAGAGATTTAAAAAAAATGTATAACTTACCCTTAATTTTTGTTAACTGTTCCTTGCCAACCTCCTTTTCCCTCTTCCTACGTTTTTCATTATCTGATGAAACTACTGTTGTCGTCTTGATTGCAACGACACTATTATCACCGCCACCCACATTATCAACTAAAGAATTGGTTGAATTGAATATATTTGAACTATTACTTGTACTAGGACTTTTGTTACTTTTAATAATGCCATCAATGACATCCTCCATCATATTCTGTGTATACTGTTGTTGATGATGAAGATGAAGCTGATGTGAAGTATCTCTTTTTCGTTGCCTTTGTTGTAAATTGTCAGCACCAGCAGCAGCGGTAGGAGTAGCATCACGCATTTTTATGTTACTTTGGTTTTTAAATTCAAAAAATTCATCACGTACTTTTAAAGAACTAACAACAGAAGAACTAACAGCAGCAGCATCATCAGCAGCATCATTCGTGTTTAAATTATTTGTTAAAAGTTCTACCATATTTTTATTTGAGGACATACATTCTGTTGTTGTCGTCCTAAATGTTGTTAGAAAATTAAACTTTGATCCTTTTCCATTTGCTTGCCTAGTTAAACAATCAACATTCTCATCCTCCTCCACATCATCACTATTATTTTCAATATTTGTGTTAAAGTTTTCCAAAGAAAGTTTTAAATTCTTTACCTCTGAATCCTTGTAATAATTGCTGTTGATATTCGTATTCTTCCCACTACTGCTGACATTGCGTATATTTATGTCAACATTATCATCAGCATTGTCATCCTTATTCTCATCATCGTCATCATTAACACTTGTTTGGTCTTTTGTTGTCTCCTCTACTTCTAGCTCGGCAATATTCGCTAATAATGTAGAATTTTTTCTACTTGCAACATTTGACAATGCAGTTTTTGTTGCTGTTGCACAATTAGTGATTGTAGTAGAAGAAGTGGTAGTAGCAGGTGAGTTTCTTTTGTTAAAACTTTGTTCTATTTGATTTTTAAATAATTCTGGTAAAAATTCCAAAGTATTTACTGAGGGTAATGGTGGTAGGGTGGAAGAAGTCGTAGGTGATGTTAAATTGGAATCTGCAAAGAAAAAAAGGATTTTTACTAATTAGTTTATTACAGATTATTTTGTTAGATTTACAGATATTTGTAGTTAACCTATCCTTTGTAAAGGGGGTCAACTATAATTCCCAGGCTTGACACTCAATTGCAGATTGCTTTTTTTAATGGACAAAATCGGCTCCAGTTGAACGGCAAAAACTAATGCACCGATTTTGGTTTTTGATGAGTTTTAATACCCTACACCACTCAGTGGTACAGGGTATAATGAGTTTGTGCTGATGTTTGTAACTACCCGAAATATTGGTCCTAGACCTACCTTCAATTATACCGATTGACTCACAATAACTTTTTGAGTCAATTTAGCGATGTCCGTCCGTCCGTCAGTCAATCTATCGGTTTAAGCACGATACAGGTCGCAATTTTCAATCAATTGACTTGAAATTTGAAACTTAAGCATCTTCTGGCCCAAGGACGAAGGCTATTGAAATTGAAAAATCGGTCCAT
This sequence comes from Pegoplata infirma, assembly GCA_963921195.1. NCBI lineage: Eukaryota > Metazoa > Arthropoda > Insecta > Diptera > Anthomyiidae > Pegoplata > Pegoplata infirma. The sequence continues at coordinate 26,973,652 of OY992537.1, forward strand.
GTTAAGACTTTGCCCCCATACAAACGCCCCTTTTGGATTAGGCTTAAAAGACTCTAATAACCGTATTATAATAGATAACGCTTTGAAATTTAACAGGTAATCAATGTATGCACGAATCATCATTCCAAATTTCAAAGGAATCGGTTCAGTCCTTCTGGTAGTCCCCATATAAACCACCCTCCCAATATTCAAATAATTCCCTCAAAATTCATAAAAATATAAATAGTAATAAACGTGTACTTTAGTAACCTAATCAAATCGGAATATAATTGGACCATTTTTGAACTTAGTCCCCCACATAAAAATTTCGACCGATATTCAGTTAAATCGGTCAATTGGCAAAAAATAAACCAATTCCACTAAAATTTGATCTGTGTGGACTTGGGTCCCATTTTCCGGAAAACATTGGTGTAGGGTATCATATGATCGGTCATGAACGACTATAACTTTCTTATTTGTTTTTTTTTTTTAGTGTAGGAATCAGTTTTTAAAATTTTTAAGTGTTTCTATAGAAAAAAATCAAAATAAACAAGTGGTAAACACTAAAAACCTTAATAAATGATTCAAATCCGACCTGTGGTTCCCTGACAAAAAAAAAAAAATTAGCAAAAAAATTGATTGGTATTAAATTTCAGAAAAATCGTGCATGTAATAATTGTTGTTTTCTTGTGACCATCCTTTGATTTTATAGTTGTTTTTTAACTAATAACTAAAAACGCATTGGCATATGTTTCTTTGTTGTTGTAGGTGTTGTTGTTTATATTAATATGATTAAAAAATCTGTATATATGTAATCGTACACATAGTTTCTTTTATTTAGTTCAGTTTCATAGCGACTTAAAATTACGCATTAATAAGTATACATATCGCTCATTTACTTGTATAGTGTAACAATTCTAAATTTTTGATTGTGCAAAAAACGAATTTAAAGCAAGGTTGGCAATCGAAACGAATAACGGTATCGATATCGGTATCGTTTTTTTTATTTATTTTGGTATCGGTTACGGTATTTGAGTTGAATCGGTATTACCGATACCGAAACGTCGATACCGGTACGTACCGGTATTATCGAAAAAAATGCTAAAAAGCGCATAAAAACTTAAAAAAACATTTTTTTTTTCAACTTTAATACTAAACATGTATTTATGTATTTATTTTTAGCATTTTTGCTAAAATGCCCTTTAAAATTAAAAAAAAAAATTAAAAAATGTTGTAAAAAATTACAACATTTTTTTTTGAGTGTAAAATTTTTTTCGCGACCCCCATATAAAAAAAAAAAAATAATTAACGTGAACTTTGCCCTCAGGTTTTTTAAAAGCCTTTTTTAATTAAAAAAAAAAAATTGGAAACTAAATTAAGAAGTAGCTTTAAAAGATTAATTGAAACCGTGTGGTCAGATCCCAGACGCACACCAAAAATTTCACGTAAAAAACTTCTAAAAAATAAAAATAAAACAATTTTTGTGAACTGTGACCTCGATTTCCTTAAAAATTTGGAAACCAGGTCCCGAACTACGGCATTTTATATCGAAACTTACTATCGTCATCCATTTTTTATTTCCGAAAATTAAGAAAAATACCAGTTTAACCTGATCAGAAATGAAGAAATGTTAACCAAGAAAGCATTTAAGCCATGGACGTATACAGGGGGTGGGCACAGGGGGCACGTGCCCCCCCCCTTTTCGATTTGAAAATTTTTAAAATTTTATACACAAAAATGCATTATCCAAAAAAAAAAAATTCACAAATTTCTAAATATTTTGATTTTAAAAGAAAAGATTTTATTTTTTTATAAAAGCTCTAGAGTTTGAAATAATTTCGTTACCGAAAAATCAGTAAAATATGATAAAAAAACACAAAATAGTAGTTTTATCTAATAAAAATTACGCATCAGGATCATGAAAATTAATTTCTACAAAGAAATTTTCAAACAATAAGATAAGGATAGTATCTGTACCCTTATGAACCGATTTCCCTGAAACTTCAAAGACGATTTTAAATTTACACATTTTCATGAAAAAAATATTTGACGATTCCAAATTTTTACAAGGTTGTGCCCCTGTTGGATAGGCATTAAAAACATTTATTCTCATATGGAAACATCATATAGTTTCTTAGAAAGAAATTGCTGAAAAATCAAATAAAAATCGCTATTTTTTACCCATTTTTCGAACCCCAAAATCCCTGATGTGGCCGAGATACACAACCCTAGAATTGTTTCTTGTATATGAGGGTTTCTTCGTCAACTCATTAAACACAGGTTTTTGTGGTCGCTTAAGAAGAATCTGAAGTAGGAATTATAAAATTAAAAATGGCGGATCCAACATGGCGACAACTATTTTTAAAAATAAACCGATTTGCTTGAAACTTTTTATACCCTAGTTTTTGCGGTCGCTAAATAAGAATCTGAAGTTCCGAATGGTAGATTCCTTTTTAGCAACCCAACAAACCGGTACGTAAAGAGTTTTGATTGAATCTGTTATTTAAAAAAAAACTATTGCCATGTTGGATCCGAAATTTTGAATTTTAAAAACCCAACTGCAAATTCTTCTTAAGCGACTCCAAGAACCCGTACATGATGAATTTTAAGCAAATCTGTAATATTTTTAGAAAATTGGCGCCATATTGGATTTGCCATATTGTAGGTAATGAATGTAGTTAAAAATAAATATTAATAGGCGATGACGAAAAAAATTTTGGGAATTGTGCCCCCCCGTTTTCAAATTCCTGGATACGTCGCTGATTTAAGCATAATTTTGAGTAATGATTGTTCTTTTTTCAAAATTATGTACCAATGTTTGGTGTCCGTGATTCGGATCCAGATTTGGAATCAGCATTAAAAAGTAAATCGAAAAAATTGATCAGATCCGAGACGCATCCAGCAATATCACAAACAAAGCTCTTAAAAATGAATACGTTTTTGTGAACTTTTCCTTTAATTTTCTCAAAAACCTAACCTACTAGAAAAATTTGAAACCCAGATTCGGAATCAGCATCGAAAAATTAATAGAAAACGAACTGTCAGATCCCAGACTCAGCTAAAAAAATGCAGAAATCAGAGTTGGACATCCCGGGAAATTAACAACTGCTCAGTGATTACGAAGGGACCTTAAGAGATGGAAATAATTTATTTCTTTAATGTGTTTTAAATTTACCAAAATTTAAGTTTTAACAAAATAATTTTAAAATCACGTTTTTTGAGATATGACACTATACAAGTTAATGAGCGATATGTTGGCATACAAATATGCAAAAGAATACATTCCGCCTTACCACAGAAAAATAAAATATATTTAAAAACAGCTTTTAATTATATTTCCATACAAATTGTTTTTGTTTTTAAAATGTATGGAAAATTTAAAATTTAAAATAAAATTTTTGTTAAAATAGACGTTTTCTGTGGTATGGGCCATTATTTTTTAGCCCTAGCTTGGTTAATATTGTGGAGGGTATTCCTAGATTCGACCAAGCCGAATTTAACTTTTCTACTTGTTTAAATTTGAAAATTTTGGGCAGCTAAGAAAAAACAGGTAAATCTTATTTCTTCCCTCATTACCATATTCAATTTTCAGGACAATCGGTGGGTGCCTTCTGAACCACCTTCCTTGGTAGTGAAGGGGACTAAAATATAAATAGCGGGACATTTTATTGAAATTCTATAAAAAGTAAGACAAAACAAAAAATCTAAATGATTTTGATTTTCAATCATAGACTTTTTGTCTTTTGATTTTTATGTGTTTTCCTTTTTCAAAGATTTTATAATAAATACAATGCAATTTTTTGTTTTCTGAATTTATTCAACATCTAATGAAATCTATAAACTGACACAGTGTGTGGTGATTTTTTCAAACAAATTTTGCAGTAAAATGCAGTAGCCCTTTTGTATTTTTTTTTCTATAAAAAATATATCTAAAACACAACTGTTTATTTGGAATTTATGAAAAGTAAGGTAGACAAAATAGGAAAAGAAAACCTGTAACCTTATTTTGCGCAAGATGCAGTTCCCACGCTGTATTATTTATATCTATGCAGTGCAGTAATACAAAGTACTTCTTATTGTTTAGATCTTGCGGTATCTAGAGATATACACCTGGCCTTACTTTGTCTTACCATCTATTTTCACTTATACATTTCACTGGCTTCTATTTGTTGGATATACTTCATTAGTTTAAAATCAAAAGATTTCATTATTTTGTATAGAACGTTTTTATTTTTTTTGTGGATGTCACAAAAGGATTTTTTTAAATATGATTTCTAGAAAAACCGAAATTGTTGTTAGTAGCATTTGATTTTTGCAGGTTCTATTTTTTTTACAAAGAATAGCCAGACATTTAATTATAACACAAACAAAAATTCTACACATCTATTGAATAATACGAAAAAGTGACATAAATTTATGTGTCCTTTAGAGAACAAATGGGTGGATTTTTTTGGCTTTGACATCATTTCCTTGTAATTGTATGGATGTTATTTAGAGAAAAGCAGCGATTTAGACCTGCTATGATATTTTCTAAAAACACTAACAGTAAAAATAAATTTTAATTTTTTTTTAAAGGCGATTTTTTTTTTCATTCATTTTTTACCGCTTTGTTTTGAAACAATTCTTGATGGAGAATTATTTAAAGATCATTTATATGGAAACAATAAAAATACAAGGTGTTGGAATTTCCAGGAAATTTTTAATTATATAAAAAAAAATTCTTTTGATTTATAACTACCGTTAGAATTATAAAAATCAAAATTTCCACCGGCAAGAATGCACGGTGGGGTTTCCATGGTTTAAAAATTTTTGTTCGGTTTTTTCCAATTTGAAAGCAGTTATGTTTCTAACAAGGAAGGTCTTTCAGAGGGCACCCACCGATTGTCCTGAAACTTGAATATGGGACTGAGAGGAGAAAAATAAGAGTTACCTGTCTTTTTTTAGCTGCCCAATCTCTAATTTAAAAAGGGTTACCATCTAATGAAAAAGGCGGTCTTTCGGGGAAATCCTAATAAAAGCTGAACTAGCAGGAATTTCACAAAACGAAAAAATACTGGTCAGCTTAACTTTAATAGAGAATATTATACATGATTTTGGGGGTCCTAAGTACGTACGTCTCCATATAAACTACCCCTACGATTTTACGTTTTTGAAAAAAGGACCTTAACGAAGCCGAGTTTGGAAACGACCGATACGCCATTGGATAGGCCTTCAAAAAACCTTTCAATCTGTATAAAATATTCATATAAAGGGTATTCATTTCAGAAAATGTAAAAGTGGAAAAATGAAAAATGCAAGATTCCACTCTCATTGATGTGAACGGGTACATAAAAAAGTATGATAGAACGTTTCCAAAAATAATTAAATTTTTCGATGAATGAACCAATTAACTTATAAATTACACTTTTTACTCATTTTGTTAGTTTTTTCTTGTTGTTTAATTCTTAATTTCTATTATTATAACCAAAATTATTTGTATACATATTTTTTTCTAAGAAAAATTTCAAACACATGTTCTATAAGGGCTGCCGAGGTAGAAAAAACTGACATGACAGTTGCAAATCTTGGTAATTTTTCTTTGACTAGTAATGAATGGCAACGCTTTAAATAATTGGAAAAATTTAACTTTTTACTCTGATAATTTTACACTTGGATATAGGTTGTTTAAATTGCAACTTTTAAGTGGAAAATTTTTTCATGTGTTTGTTGTAATAAAAAGTTACATTTTTACAATTTTTCATTTTTACAACCGAAAAAAAGCTGAAATGAATACCCTTATAGTTTCTTCAGAAGAAATGTAAAAAATCTTCAAAAAACGAAAAAAAATCCAGTTATTCCCCCTCCCCTTTGACCCGCTAAATGTGAGATTGGCAACTAAGCAAAAACAGGTAACTCTTATTTTCCTCCCCTCTTTCTCGTATCCAAGTTTCAGGACAACCGGTGGATGCCCTGTGAAAGACCTTCCTTGTAAGTAAGGAAGAGAATGAGCTCCAAAACCCAAAAGATTTTGAGCACAAACAAAAATTTTTATAAAAGCGCATATTACTTTTTTTGTTTTGGACTCATTCTCTTCCTTATGTCTCGTAGAAACAAAATTGTTTTTTCAAATTCAAAAATTTTTTAAATCATGAATGACCTTTCGGGTAAAGTTTGCCACACGCAGAAAAAAAACATGGTTGCGGTGATCATGATTTAAGAGCGTCATATTATGATTGGAAATATGATTGTAGCAATAATGTTAATATGATTGAAGGCAACAAGGAATGTTAATCATTATATGATTGCGGCATAATTGCTTAAATGTTATATAATTATCATAATATGATTGCAGTTTAATATACATATATATATTTTTTTTAAATTGAGAAAATATATTATGCTTTAATACCACACGTTTATAGAAATTCTTTATTACTTTTTTTTTTGATAAAGTTCACACCAATAATTTATTTTTTGTTTTTAAATGTTGTTTTTATAAATATGAAACCATTTTTATTAATTTTGGTTCAATTTAGTGGAAACCTGCGTTTTACATCAATGATGTGCATTTTTCTAAAAAAACTATAACATTTTTTTCAGCTAACATTGAATGATTGTATAAACCATTAAGTTATTGACAAAATCATAACATATTTGCTGCAATCATAACGTATTTGTTACAAAATTAAAATTATTGTCAGCCATTATAACACATTAAGCTAACAAAAAATGCACAAAAAAACACTTTAATATATTGGATTTGAAGTTTTTATTTAAAATGGAAAGTTATTATTAAACCGCACAATAAATAAATTATATAAAGTAGCTTTTTGTATTTCATTCCCTTCTGCGATGATCCAATTTTTTAACTCAAATTACCTTAAATTTTTTAAAGTACTAATTGTAAGTGGCGTCTTTGCAACTAACTGCTTGCTGGCAAAACACTAAACTGATGAATAAACCTGACAATGTTTGCAAAAATCAATTTTCATTAAGTTGTGATTATCTAATGATTGTTATAATCATGTTATGTTTAAATTTTTGGTATGTCGAGAATATAATTAACTATAACATTGTTACAACAACCATATTGTACTTTTGGATGTTGCAATTATTTTATCATGATTGAAGCGACTGTTAAATGTCTAAAACAACCATATAAATGATTAAATACAATTTTAAAAGCAACAACTTGATTGCTGCAATCATAACTGGGTTTAGAGATCATAGTATAGTTGCTGCGATCATGTCGCAACCATATTTTTTCTATGCGTGCACCAATATGTCTTATGGCGATAGGCTGGTTATGTTCGGAAATGGTCTAAATTGGTCAGGGGGGAGGGGGAAAATCTCCCTTTGAACAACTTAACCAACCTCTGAAAACTACTTTTTTAAAATAAAAAGACAAGGTGTTGGAATTTCTAGGAAATTATTATTTTATAAAAAATTTCTTTTGATTTATCGCTACCGTTAGAACTATAAAAATTAAAATGTCCACCGGCAAGAATGCACGGTGGGGTTTTCATGATTTTAAAAAAATGTTCGATTTTCTCCAATTTGAAAAGCAATTATGTTTCTAAGTAGGAGACGTTAGGAAGAGAATGAGCCCCAAAATGAAAAAAAGTGCTATGCGCTTTTTTTTTTTGCGGCCAAAAGAAGATGTTGAACACAAACAAAATTTTTTATAAATGCGTATATTACTTTTTTTTTGTTTTGGGCTCATTCTCTTCCTTATTACAGAATTGCTTATAAAATTGGAAAAAACGGAACGTTTTTTTCAAAACATGAAAATCCCAGCCACGAATAGGTCTTATGGCGATAGGCTGGTTATGTTCGGAAATGGGCTAAATCGGAATGGGGGAAAAATTCCCGTTTTGAAGAATTTAACCAACCTCTGAAACACTTTTTTTAAAAGGTTTTTGTATATTTGTTTTTATGGGCAAAGATTACAAAAGATTTGTAATCTTTTAACTTTTTATCTTCCCAAAATTCAAGTTAAATAAGTACTGTTTTATTAACACCCATTAAAATAACGTATACAGTCAACTCGCGAAAACGTGAACACCCGAAAACGTGAACTACTCGAAAATGTGAACATTTTTATTTTTATACAGATTACTCTAAAATTAGAATAATGAAAGCTCTAAAACGTTAAAAATTTTTGGTTTCTTTCCGAGTAAAAAATTTTTTTATTTTTTACGATGAAAATAGGTTATGAGGAGGAGGAAAGAGGGAGTAGTGTTTGTGTATATTTGACTTGAATTTATCTACATTGAAAGAAACAGGAAAGACTTCTGCGGGAAGATTATTCCACATACACACAAAAAAAATAGTGGCTAAAAATTTCAATTAAATCTATTGATCAACAAAATTTAAATGAGTCAATTATTATTTTAATCAACATTTTTGTTATTTTCTTTAACTATCAAATTACAAATTTTCAACATTCCAGATTTTTTTCCCTTCAATTTATTTATTCAAAAATATACTTTATACTAGTGTTTTACTTTTTTTTATTGTCGGCAACATATTGGAAAGCAAAAAATATGAATTTCTTCATAATTTTTCCATAAGCTTAAAATTCATTTGTTAAATCAATCATTATTTTAATTGACTTTAAATAAAAAATTGATCAAATTTTTGATCAAAGTCGAAAAAGTAATTAATTGAAAAAAAAAAAAAAATAATTAATCACCTACAATTTGATGATTGATATAACAATTTTCTTCATTGGAGGAGTTTCAATTAGAAAATTAATTGAATCCGCGTTTTTGTTGATTGACTTTCGTTTTCAATTCTTTCTGTGTACGGCTAGTTCGACTGATAAACGAACCTTCTATGCAATGCGCTGTGCGATCAACTGGACAATCAACAACAAACGAATGTGATCTACTAGACCAGCGGTTACCAACCTTTTTGGCTCGCGTACCCCTAATTTTAAATTTTGTCAGCCGCGTACCCCCTAACGAGTTTTTTTGTTTTCGGTAAAAAAAATTCTCATATAAATATTTGAGTTAATTTTGAAACTTTTGATCTGCTGGTTAGGTTAGGTTGAGAGGTTGACATAGTGTCCACAAGACCAGATCCTGATCCATAGTGATACCTCATGAAAAGGGGTGTGTTGAAGGGGGCGGGGAGGGGGGATTGTGGTGGGGTGTTGGGCTTCTCTATACATTAATTCACGTTCTTCTGTCTTCCTGTCCCATAGCATTACTATTTAAGTCCACACATGCGTCTCATCAAATTTACTCAGCTTAATATATTTTAACATCTTCCACGGGCTGATCCCTCTTAGTTCCTCCACATTCTGAAAGAAATAAGAGCCAAAACAATTAAATCGAGTGCGAGATAGTGCAGGGCACTGACAAAGATAATGGAGTGAATCTTCCACTGTCTCTTCGTCCCCGCACCATCTGCACAAGTCATCCATAATTAATCTTAACTTTTTCAAATAACATTTCAAGCCGGTGTGGCCTGTTATTATACCTACATTAGCGTGTCCCGAAAATGAAAAATTTTTGGGCATACCCCTAGAATGATGCTTAGTAAAGAGCTGGTTACGGGAAAAATAATTAAAAAAAATTTGGAGGTCATCTTCAGGGCGCAACCAGCGCTTAAAGTTTGCATCCGTAGTGCATTTGGTCAAAAAAAAAAAATTTTTTTTTATTTTTAAAATTGGTGCCAAAAGTTTCGTTAGGTAGAGTACATTCTGAAAAAAATATTTGTAAAGTTTTCATGGAGCAATTTTGGTCCAGCACAACGTTTTGAAATTTTGAAAAGGTGTAATTTATTATGTAGTTTTTGAAGTTTTTTGTAAAAACTGGAGTTTGTAAGAGTTCTTTTAAGATTTTGTATAAAACGAAGTTTATGTTCAAACCTTTGTATAAAAAGCTGTTTTTTTACGAAAACTTAAAAAAATATGTAATAAATTATGCATCTTCGAAGTTTCAAAACGTTGCGCTGGACCAAAATTGCTCCATGAAAACTTTACAAATATTTTTTCCAGAATGTACTCTACCTAACGAAACTTTTGGCACCAATTTTAAAAATAAAAATAAATATTTTTTTTTTACCAAATGCACTACGGATGCAAACTTTAAGCGCTGGTTGCGCCCTGAAGATGACCTCCAAAATTTTTTTAATAATTTTTCCCGTAATCAGCTCTTTAATAAGCATCGTTCTAGGGGTATGCCCTAAAGAAATTCCAAAATTTACTGATTTCGGGACATGCTAACCTACATACTTCCTTAGATCTGCCTTTTCCATATGTAAAAGCGTTTTTTGAACACGATTTTCGCCTTGAGTCCATAGAGCCTTTGTTTGGATACAGTCATGTCTGCATTCCCATCTTGAATCTTCTTGGCGTTCAAAGTTTTTCCTGATCTCCATGTAAATAGCATCCAGGTCCAGATGTACATCGGTCCTAATTGCGTTGGATGGTAGAATGGCGCCCATACGAGCTAGCTCGTCCGCTTTTTCATTCCCTGGAATATTTTTATGACCTGGAACCCAGCACAGTCTTAAAGAGTGTTGTTCGATAAGAGCCTGAAGCTCTTGGCGACAACGGCTGACTACCCTAGATCGAATATTCCTATTTCCTAATGCCTTTAAAGCCGCTTGACTATCAATGTATATAATGATCTCACTAGAGTAGATCGGTCTCATTGAAATGAATCTAGCAGCCTCCGACACTGCATACAGTTCCGCCTGAAAAATATTACAGCCGTCCTGTATCCGTAAGCTATATTCAATTCCCAGTTTTTCACAGTAGACTCCACTACCTGTTCCCTGTTGCATTTTTGATCCATCAGTGTAGACCTCAATTTGATGTTCCCCGCCAGGTGGATTTTCCCAGTATTCCCTAGATGGTATTTCAATTTGCACGCTCTCATCCCATACAGTATGGGGAGTCATATAGTCAGTCACACAGTTCTCATATCGATGATTTCGAATAAGTTTAGTGTGGCCATATTCCCGCACCCTTAGCACACGATTTTGTGCCAGCCTTGATCTGCTGGTATTATATTTTTTTTTTTTGAAGGATTTAGGGAAGTTCAAATCAATGGTGGTATTTTTTTGGAAAAATTTTCGCTCTTGGGGTGGTTCAATGCATCTGAAAAAGCGGATTTTTCTGCAGAGCAAAAACAGCTGAAAATATTGCAAATCTGATCTGATTTGGTGTAGAAATACACCAAAAATTTAAACAACGGACGTTTTTTGAACTCTTAAAAAAGTTCCAAAAACACATCTCAGAGGGCGAAAATATAATGTTTTTTTTTAATTTTTTTAAATGTTTTTTTTTTAACAAAGGCAGATTAACAATTCCGTGACTTTTCGAATGAAACACCCTCGTATATACAATGAAAGGGCATTTTGAGCTTAACAAATTGGTACCAAAATTTCCACTTTATCACAACCCGTCTCTAAAATGCCCAAAACACGTTTTTTTAAAAACTTTGGCATACATTTTCTCAAAAACCTGACATCATAGAACAATTTGGGAACCTTATTCGGAATCATCATCGAAAGGTTAATCAAAAACAAGTGGTCAGATCTCAAAATATTATCCAAAAATATTGCAAAAAATGTTCTCTTAATTTTCTAAACTTTCTCAAAAACCTGACGTTATGGAAACCTTTGAAAGTCAGATGCGGAACTAGCATTTAAAGGTTAATCTAAAGCGAATGTCCAAATTACAAAAATTTTGCGTACCCCCGCGGACAGTTTCGCGTACCCCCTAGTGGTACGCGTACCAGAGGTTGGTAACCGCTGTACTAGACAACCGAGTGTTGATAATGATTATATGGTCATATTATATCAAATTTGATATAATTAGATATTATTATTAGAATTTGTTTGATGACTATGTCACTTCATCTATTTATCGGGTATCAAAATTTTTTTAAAGGCTCTAGGGGAGCTAAAAACAATGCCGGTAATTTTTTTGGAAAAATTTTCACTCCTTCACAGAAAATAATATCGTATATTTTATTTTAATTAAAATTTTAATTGCTTTTCAATTTAATATCAATTAAACTTTTAATTAATATAATTAATTGTTTAATCAAATTGTTAATTTTTTTTTATTAACATTTTAATTGTTTTTTTGTTTAATATTAATTAAATATTTAATTAATATAATTAATTGTTTAATTAAATTTTTAACTTTACTTATTTTTTTTTTGTTTTCCGTGTGTGCGAGTATGTCTTTATCACTTGCATTGTTTTATTTACAACAACAAATACAGAAGTATAAACAGTTTGTGACAATAATCACAATTGGAGCGGCAAGCGGTTTTCCGCAATTGTCCTCATACAAATAGAATTGAATCTAGTTTGGCGGAAAAACGCGGCGGTTTTTTGTTTTAATACAAAACGTGTGTAAACAGTTGCGGAAAAACGCTTCCCGCTCCAATTGTGATTATTCTCTGTTGAAAGTTTTTTATTCCTCATCTAGATTTTTAAATTCTCATTTTGTTTATAGTTTTATGTGTATGTATATAAAAGGTTTATACTAGAGATGGGCACATGAGCAGATTAGAGCGTGATTCACGCGTGATTTTTTTTCTCTTCATATTTCCTTTTGTACCAAAAATAGCAACAAAAAATTTTAAAATATGGCTTAATTTCATCCCGAAAAGAACAAAAAAAAAAATGCAAAATTTCGCTGAAGTTTAAATTTTGCTGAAAATTTTGAATGATTTTTGAAATTTTAGTTTCTGAATTTTTTTTTTTTATAAATAAGTGTTTCGTGAGTGTGAGTCAACGTGAGTGCACGTGAGTGTGAGTTTTATTAAATTTACTCACGTGATTGTGAGTGAGTGTGAGTAGAAAAAATATGCTCGTGAGTGATTGTGCGTGATTCAAAAATTCCTGTCGTGAGCGTGACTGAGTGTAAGTCAAAAATCACTCACGCGCCCATCTCTAGTTTATACCTAACTTTATAAAATTGCCTCACAGACTATGGCTCTTATTCATAATACTTATAACAGACTTATTGTAGGTTTATTTGACAATTGTTCCTGCAATATCTGTCAAATAAACCTGCTTCAAATATATTTTAGGTTTTATGAATAACCACCTATGTCTTTACGGCATAAATATATTTGGTAAAGTTTGAAAAAATATTTTTTTAAAACTTTTTATTTAAAAAAATAGTTTTTTTTTAAATTATTTATTTTTTAAAAAATTAAATATTTTTTTTTTTTAATTCATACAATTAGAATTTTAATTTGCTTCAAAATTTATTTTAATTAAATTTTTAATTTATATAATTAAAATTTTAATTTTTTTTTTTTTTTAATTTTAATAAAATTTAATTTATAGTATTAAGTTTTTAATTAACTAAATATCCATTTATTTTTAATTAACGACATACAAATAATTTTAATTTATATGCGCATTTTAATGATTGGTCCGGATTTAATTAATTTTTTAATTAAATCTAAGAATTTTTTAATTAAATTTATTTTTTATTTTTTCTGTGTTGGGGTGGTTCAACGCATCTGAAAACGCGGATTTTGATATGATTTTTTTATATGCATAAAAAAAACGGCTGAATGAATATATTGCAAATCTGATTTCACCTGTCGATTCAACAGCAAAAATTAACGCAATGGCAGTTTGTTGAACTCTTAACAATAGTTCTAACAACCCACAGGGGGCGGAAATATGGATTTTTTTTTTTTTTTTTAATTTAAATTATTTTTTTAATCGTGCACAATAAAGAGGTAGTTTTTGCTAAGAAAATTGGTACAAAAAGCACCTTTCTATCACAACCCATTAAGAAGTGATAAGGGTTCAAAGTTTTTTTTCTAATGACAAAATTATAAAACACTGACCGACATTTGAAAATTTTTTGGAAGGGTTAGCAGTTTGGATACTCGTTTTCGATTAACCTTTCAATGCTGATTTCAAATCTGCTTTCCAAAGTTTTTCATAACGTCAGGATTTTGAGGAAATTGAGGTCAAAGTTTATAAAAAAACCAAGGTTGGCAATCGAAACGAATAACGGTATCGATATCGGTATTGGTATCGTTTTTTTATTTATTTCGGTATCGGTATCGGTTACGGTATTTGAGTTGAATCGGTTACGGTATTACCGATACCGAAACGTCGATACCGGACTGAGAAAACTGTAATTTTCTTATCCCCTTGATCAAAGTGCAGGACTTTGAAGTTATTCTGACATAAAAAGGTTTCATTTGTTGCAGAAAGTAAAAAAAAAAATGTGTAAAAAAGTAGAAGTGTTAAATTCGACTTACAAGGAAGGTCTCCCTGGTGTCACCCGCCTAACTTTATGGAATTGGTTTTATTTTGTAGAGTATAAAAAATAAAGGGACAAGTATTTTTTTTAGTGGCCCAAATTCATATTTATGGGGTGAAAATGAGGGGGAAGAAACGGTAATTTTTCAGTTTTTTTGCGTTTATCTCATATATTATACAAATAAACCTAGTCATGTTACATACCAAATGAAAGGTCTTTGGAAAACCTATCTCCATGTGCAAAGAACGGTCCAAACATGCACAACTTTTCGTCATATTGAGTAAAATGGCAAAATTGTTAAACATTTTTGTTAATAAGTCGAAAAATATTTACTTTTTTACACGTTATTAGCATCACAAGATAGGTATTTTGATTACCTTTAATCTAATATCAAATACGCCTATATTAGTTTTGAGCAAATATACGTAAATCGTAAAAAACTGAAAAAGGTCAATTTCCCTCCATGCAAATCGAACCTCCTAAAAATGAGTTTGGGCCGCTAAAAAAAATAAGTGTCGAATTAATTTTCGTTCTGAACAACATGTCATGAAGATCGGAGGGTGACACCAGGGAGACTCTCCTTGTTAGCCGAATCCATGAGTATCCACGGTGCCCTTTTAAAGTGATAGTTAGTTTTCTAACTTAAAAAAAAAATAACAATTTTGATTAGAAATATTTTATTTTGAGTAAAAAACTTTTTTTAGTCATTTTTGAAAAAAAAAAAATACAAAAATTTTTTTTGAGTGTAAAAATTTTTTCGAGTGTAAGTTTTTTTTTATTTAATTGTAAAAATATTTTTGAGTGACAAAAATACTTTGTTAAATATTTTTCTATGACTCTTCCATGTTTTTAAAGCTGGTTTAACGGGTTTTTCAACATGTGGACTTAAGGTGAAACCAATTTGAAATTCATGGTTTTGTAATAATTTTTGAACCACGAAGTCCTATAAATATCAAAAAAGTCCTATAGATATCAAAAAAAAATCCATGGGCACCCACATCGCGGATTAAATAAAAATCCCCAAAAAACTTAACTATACTTAGGGTTTCTATTGAGACTCTAAATGATTTCAAAAAAATTTCGTGAAAATTAATAATTTTCTTCTGCTCCCGCATAGCGATTGAAGTACGATTTTTTTTGGAAATTTTTACTTAATCCACGATGTGGGTGCCCAAAGATTTTTTTGATTTTTATGAGACTTCGGGGAGGCATTTGGAGTACGATTTTTCATTTACAAAAACCAAAAAAATTACAAATTTTCTATAATTTTTTTTGTAAAAAAAACATGTTTTTTAGGAAAAACCGTTTTAATACCGTTTCAATACCGGTACGTACCGGTATCGAAGGAAAAGGTTTTTGGATACCGGTATCCGATACCAAAACTAAGTTTCGGTATTGGTATTGGTACCGGTATTCAATTTAAAGGGTATTGAAAAGGTATCGATTGCCAACATTGAAAAAAACTCATTTGTGTGCATTATTGAGAACAATTATTGTTATTTTTTTGGATGATATTCTGCGATCGTACCACTCGTTTTCGATTAACATTTCAATGTTTATTATTAATATGGTTTTCAAATTGTGATGACGTGATCATGTTTTCGAGAAAATTGACGTGATCATGTTTTCGAGAAAATTGAGGTCAAAGTTCTCAAAAAACGTGTTTTTGACCACTTTTGAGAGCTTATAACTTTTTAACGGGTTGTGATAGAACGGAAATCAAATTACTCTAGAAATATTTTTTTTATTGAAAAACACAAAAGGCAACACTAATACACGGCACTAAAATCTGTGTTAGCCACTATTATCTCTGATACTCTTTAACTCAAAATTTTTAAACGCCATTTTTAGAATTCAAGAATCATTTTGTAGTCACACCAGCCAATAAAATCTTTTCATTTATGCCCCTCGAATAATATTCAAATCAATAAAAAAGGGTTGAAATTTACATATTCATATCATAAAATTCATATAATAAAAAACTTACTCTCCCCTTTTATAAATTAACATAATACAAAGGAATTCCATAAAAAAATACTATAAAAAATCACAACACATAACAGAAAAACAACCCTTTTTCTAAAAGGAAATCAAATATAAACTTCCTGCTTTATAAATATGTAATTCAACTTCAACCCTTTCTACTTCTTTCATAAAAAAAATTGTACGTACACAAAAAAATTTAAATAAGTTTTATAAAAAATCCACAAAAGGGATGATTTAAATATTTAAACTTCATTTTAATATTCTAAAACTCTAGGGGTGGTTGAGTGTAAAATTTTACATAAAAAACAGTAAGGCTAAATAAACTGTGATTGGAGCTTTTTTTTTAAGCATTCAAATTTTTTTGAACAAACTCCATTTATAGAAATGTTTTTTCCATATTATAAAAGAGTCTTTATGGTTTTTCCTATATCATTTTTTAGAGTTTGCGTAAAAAATATGAAAATATTCCCTGTGGATTTTTTTTCCTTTTAAATTTTTGTTTAAAAAAAATATGTTTCCATATTGATAAGCATATCAGTCGTTCGTTTTTTCCATAATATGCCTTGAGGGTCACATTATAAATCATAAAAAAATAGTCATATGAAATAGTTAAGGATAAATATAAAAAATACCTATGGTGTTTGTATTACCAGCTCAATATGCTTTTCTTTAGTGTGTTGAACTTCAAGTACTCTTATCGCCAACACCTTTTTTGCTAAACAGGGTTAAAGGCGCACACAAAAGGATATCATGCAGATATATTTTTTGGTGGAAACAATGTGCATGGTGTTTGTTAATGAAATATGTTTAAAGGGTATTACAAAATATGAAATTGATGCTTAAAAATTCAATCAGTTAGAAGAATATAGATTTTAAGATTTGTACACTGGGAGAATTTTTGTTTTTTTACCACACTGCCATATTGTGTGCAAAAATCGTGACTAATAAGTGAGTGCACAGAAAAAAAAATTTAATTAAAAAAATCGTAGATTTAATTAAAAACTTAATTAAATCCAGACCAATCACAAAAATTCGCATATTAATTAAAAATATTTGTATGTCGTTAATTTAAAATAAATGGATATTTAGTTAATTAAAAACTTAATACGATAAATTAAAACATTTAATTTAAAATTAACATTCTTATATAGTTTTGTATGGGCTATCGAATAAAATTTTTTTCTTTGGAAAATTTTTAGAACCCGTTCTGAAAATTTCCATTTTTTAAAAAAGTCAATTTATCAAAAATCCGGCCACTTTTTTTTATTTTTTTAATTTTTTTTTTTAAGTTTAGATGTTTGTTCATCAACCAAAAAAAAAAAATCAGAAAAACATTTTTCGTTTTTTTTGAAAATACAAGCAAATTACAAAATTGTTATGAAATTTTAAATTCAAGTGCGATTTTCTCGAAAAAAACGAAAAATGTTTTTCTGATTTTTTTTTGTGTGGATGGACAAACATCTACACTCAAAAAAAAAAACCTGTAAAGTTAGCAAAAAAAGCTTGTAAACCTACAGGAAAATTTGCTGATTTTGAACCCACAATTTTTTTGCTAAAGTTAGCAACAATGTTTTGCCAATAATTAGTTAACTGATTTTTTTTTTTTTTAAATTAGTTCATACACATTTGAGGACCCCATTGGGTTCGGACCCAATAGGTCCAGACCCCGATGGGTCTAGACCTAGTTGGGTTCTATAAAAATCGTCATAATTTTTGATCCAAAATTTGTGTCCGTTTCGCTCTACCTGGCTTAGTTTTTGAGATACGTGATTTTAGGGGATCACAGGGGTCTTGAGAATTAAACTCGATAACTTCAAAAATATTACTCGGAGAGCTTTTTTTGCGGTCTTGTTCTACGTGTTGAGAGCTACAAAAATTCTTTTGGACTTTTTGTTGTGTCGGCAATATTTACCGAGATATGAGCATTTTAAAATTTTCGGGAATGCTAACTTTTTTGGATCCAAAGTTAGGTCCCAATAGGGTCCACACATCTGAAGAGGACCCGCGAAAGTATGAATTTCTAAGAACCAAAAATGCCCTCCATTTTGCTCTATCTGGCTTAGTTTCCGAGATAGCGCCATTTTAAGTTTTCTGAAAATAAAAAATTTACCATTTATTTTTGCTAATGTTAGCAAAAAATGTTGTCAACTCAATTTCAAATTTAGCAAAAGAAATTATTTCAAAGTTTGTTTAAAATTGCTAATGTGCTAAATGAAGTTTATAAGAATTTTTTGCTAACATGCTAATTTCAACTAAAAATTTGCTAAAAGTTAGCTAACTAGCATTAGCAAAAAAATTAGTAAATCTACTAACGTATTTTTTTGAGTGTAAACTTTAAAAAAAAATAAAAAAAGTGGCCGGATTTTTGATAAATTGACTTTTTTAAAAAATGGAAAATTTCAGAACGGGTTCTGAAAATTAAAAAAAAAAAAAATTTTAATCGATACAACCCATACAAAACTATATAAGAATATAAATTTTTAAAATTTTTGTGCATTCCGTTTTAATGTGATAAATATTTAATCAAGGCAACTCGCCACAAATTTGACTATTTTTCCAATATTTGATCACGCCTCCTAAGCTCAGTTTTTGAAAAATTGAAAAACCAAAAACGCAATTTTCTAAGTTCCATATAAGGCTTTCCATACAAGCTATTCAGAAATTTACGGTACACGTGTTTTTTTCGCTGGACATTTGGTGTGGAATGCCTCATATATGTATTCGATTAAAGTTTTATTCTAGTTCGAGGCCCAAAAATATTTCTATTTATGATATTGTCATAATAGAGTATTTTTAATTTATTGCTTTAAAAAAGTTACTCATCTCATAGTATATCTGTACTGATCAGTTTCATCCCCACTAAGGAATCTTCAGCAGATTTTAGAGAATCATCGTTGGTCAATCAAACATCAAACCAGACATAATATTTGATATATTTCACAAGTTATATGAGAAATACTATTATGAAGGTCCCTATCTCCACTCCCTAAGTAAGCTCCCATACAAATAACACTTGGAGCAAATTTTGTAAAAAAGTTATTTTTAATGGAAACCTACTTAGGGAGTGGAGATAGGGCGTAGGTATGTTTTAAACAAATGTTGTAGGGTAAAAATAAATGGGGGTCGGTCTCACTAATAACCCCTCTCGGACGCACCGTTAGACCGGTAGAAGCTGATTTTATAAAACAAATTTACAAAAATAAAAATAAAAATTGTATGGGGACCGCCTTAAGAGTTAAAGATAGAGGGTAGATGTTTTTAGAGAAAATGTTTGTTCTAAAAAAATATTGTGGATCGGTCATACATTTTGTTGCTCTAAGGGCATTATTAGGGCAGTTAGAGCGGTTGGAGCAAATTTTAAAAAATGTCGTTTTGTGTGGGAGTCCCCTTAGAAATTGGAGATAGGGTATTAGTTTGTTCCAAGGAAATGTTAAGACGTTAAAATTAGTGGGTGTCGGTCTTATAAATGACCCCTCTATGATGCACCATTGGAGCAGTAGAAATGTTTTTAAGATTGGAAAATTACAATAAAATTTTTCCAAATAATTTTAAAAAATAGTAATAATTGTTATCCCCCGATCCTCCTGGGCAAAAAATTTGTAGAATCGATAGAAGTTTTATACAAAAAATTTCAAAAAAATCGAAGAGTACAAATATTTTCAAAAATGAGATTTAAATTTTAAAACTTAAAAGTCGCATACTATAGCCCTTTTTAGAATTTTTTGGGATTTTTTTTAAAAAAGTACGTAAAAGAACAAAAATTTTGAAGAAAAACAATTTGAAATTTGGGCCATTATTGAAGAAGTTATGAGTAAAAGAAGTTTGAGTAAAGGAACAAACTATCAATTTTTAAAAATTCGAAGGAGTTTTCGAAGGGTACTAAAAACTGTAAGCAAATTTGGAAAATCTAAAAAAAAAAAATAATTTTTTAAAGTGTCCGATTTGACATGGAATGCCCCATATATATTATTGATCCTTTGCTCAACAAATGTAACATTTTTATGCCATATTATGTTCATAGACCTGCACTTGGACCAACGGGATTAAGAAACTCGATTTTTT
Organism: Pegoplata infirma; assembly: GCA_963921195.1. NCBI lineage: Eukaryota > Metazoa > Arthropoda > Insecta > Diptera > Anthomyiidae > Pegoplata > Pegoplata infirma. The sequence continues at coordinate 26,993,924 of OY992537.1, forward strand.
TCCGGGCGCCTCCCCCCCTTTTTTGGGGCGTGCTTATAGAAAATAATTAAAAATAACGACAAAAATGTGTTATTGAATCGTAAATATCAAAAAAAAGAGTGGTATTTACGATTCAATAACACATTATTCAATAACACATCGACCCCCAAAAAAAGAATTCCCTGCCTTTTTTTTAATTTTTTAACGTATTGGAGGGTATAAAAGTTTCGGCACAGCCGAGTTTAACACTTACTTGTTTTTTTTTTTATTTGTGAAAAATCCAAAAATTTGGTTGATTTTTTTTTTTTTAAACCCCAAAATTTGATCAAAGGGCGCCACGGATTAAAATTATCGGTTTTGGCTTAAATTATGTTTTAGGAGAAGAATGCTTCAAGGAAAAGAAATTTTGAGATTTTTAAAAAAATTTCTTGCAAATTTCAAATAGCGATATCTCGAAAACCGTTCGACCGGTTTTAATTTTTTTTTTTTGATATTCGTGTTCAGTGAATTTTTTAAAAATTTTCAAAAATCTGAAATTTTGATCGCCGCGGGTTTTTTTTAATCCGAATGGCCTAAAATTTGTACCATATAAGTTTCAGGCCTAAGAGAATAAAAGTTTGCCCGGACGATCAAAATTGCAAGAAAAACATTTTTTGTCATACAAAAAAAAGGTCAGTCTACCGCTAATGCGTTGGTGACCTAAAATATGATTTGATATTGCACGATTCTTAAATTTCAATTCTGCTATCCAAATTTTTCCAGTTTTGTTAGTGTAAAAAAAAATTCCTGTTTTTTTTAGTGCTTTTGCAGTCAAAAGGTAGCATTACGAATACTTAATTAAAAACCACACATTAAGGTATCATTCATTGTCGCTGCTCTTACAAAAGAACCTATGTATATTATTATTTTTTATGTTTATTTTTAACAGACCCGAAAGACAATTTTGTCCTTACGCAGTATTTTTAACGAATTATTTTTTGTTTAAATGTTAAAAAAAGTATTGAAAATTTTTGTTCCACATAAACTTTTCTTATAAAAAGAAAATAACGCAATGACAAAAAATTAAGACTCCAATATTCAACAAAATGTAAAAACATATAGGTGTTTTTAATAAAGTAACGACGATCTGCAGTTTGTTTTATTATGCATGTATGTACTATTTCAAAATTCATATCCATAAATCTTAAGTTTTTTTTTTTTTTTCATTTTAATAAATGGGAAAATTTTTATATTTTGGTGTTTAAACAAATATGCAGTTTTCACTTTATATGCATAAATATATAAATATATAAATTTTTAAATAATTTATTTTATTTGTTTCTTTTGTTCGAATATGTAGTGTTAATGTTGGTTGCATTATATTTAAAATTTATTTATTTTTTTTGTTTTTGGGGTCTCCTCGTTGGTTTATTCTCTGTACAAAAATTGCGTGCCTTAAACCCATTTAGTTGCAATTACAAAATACAATAACAAATTTTTAATGCAGTTTCAGTCTAATGAATTTTGTGTTAAACTTTTGTTGCTGCATATTCCTCATTCACTGCATAAACAAATTATGTTTATTTATTTTTGTAAAAAAGTTGAAACATTTTTTTTTTATGCACTCTCAAAACTTATTCCATGGTATTTTAATTCAACACTGCGTTTTCTACATCATCACTAAATTATTATTATTTAGAGTGATGTTTGCATTTTGCAGTTTTTTTTTCTTACTTTTTTTTATGCGTAAAAACATGCAAATATAAAAATAATCATATAGTAGTTGTAACAGATCATAAACAATTTTTTGTTTTTGTAAAATATATTAAAAAAAGGTTTATATGTATTTTTTATAAGGAATTTTATAATGAAAGGTTATATAAAATACTACTACGGAAAATTACGGATAGCAATTTGGTTGAACGATGTAGGCGTTAAAAGTTTTTTTCTGTTTAAAACAAATCAATAAATTCTATGAAATGTTGTTAATCTACAAAAACAAAAAACAGTCGCGATTAACATATTGTTGAATAAAAATTGCAAAAAAAAAGTATAAATTTATTCATTACTGGAATTTTCTAATGTTCTAGAGCAGCGGTTACCAACATTTTGGCTCGCGTACCCCTGATTTTAAATTTTGTCTGCCGCGTACCCCCCAACGAATTTTTTTTTTTCGTTAAAAAAAAACTTTTGAAATTTTTGATCTGCGGGTATTATAATTTTTTTGACGTATTTAGGAGAGATCAAAACAATGGTGGTGTTTTGGAAAACTTGGTGGCTCAATGCATCTGAAAACGCGCATTTTGAGATGATTTTTCTGCAGAGCAAAAACAGCTGAAAATATTGCAAATCTGATTTCACCCGTCGTTTCTACACCAAAATTTTAAAAAACAGACAATTTTTGAAAAGTTCCAAAAACACATCACAGAGGGCGGAAATATAATTGTTTAAATGTTTTTTTTTAATACAAGGGCAGATCAACAATTCTGTGACTTTTCGAATGAAAAACCCTCTTATATACAATGAAAGGGCATTTTGAGCTGAACAAAATGGTACCAAAATTTCCACTCTATCACAACCTGTCTCAAAAATGTCCAAAAACACGTTTTTTGAGAACTCTGACATACATTTTCTCAAAAACCTGGCATCATATAAAAATTTGGAAACCATATTCGGAATCAGCATCTGAAGGTTAACTCAATGGTTCCCAACCTTTGATTCTTGCCCCACTGGGGGGCAATTTGAAGGTTCCAGGGGCAATTAGCAAATTTTCAAGATTTTTTAGTCAAATTAAATACAAAAACTATTTTTTTAGCAAAATTAAGTATAAAAATTTTGTTAATTGCTTAACATTTTTACTAAAACTTAGTTTAAATGCTTATTTTACAAAAACTTTGCTAAACCAGTAGCAATTTTTCATTTGAAACAAAAATTAGAAAAATTAACAAATTTTTCTTTAGTGTAGGGGGGACAAGGCAATTTTATTAACTTAAAAGTTGGGCGTGGTGTAAGAAAGGTTTGGAACCATTGGGTTAATCGAAAACAAGTGGTCAGATCTCAAAATATCGCAAAATAATGTTCCCTAAATTGCACAAAAATACATTTTTGTGCACTTTGACCTCAACTTTTTTAAAAACCTGACGTTATGGAATACTTTGGAAGCCAGATGCGGAACCAGCATTGAAAGGTTAATCTAAAACGAATGTGTAAATTACTAAAATTTTTCGTACCCCCGTGGACAGTTTCGCGTACCCCCTAGTGGTACGCGTACCATAGGTTGGTAACCGCTGTTCTAGAGCAACCAATTGAAGCTACGAACTTGATATTTGGAATGTTGGTTCACCTTCCGGAATATAGATTCACTAAGGCTGTGTCTTTAAAAATTCCAATTTTAAGGGGATAAACAAAATACTTTGGTACTTCTTATATTTCTTGAAATAATGGTCCCAGAAACATGAAATTTTGGGTGTTACTTTTTCTATCTGTTGAAATAATGGCTCGTTGTTCGAACCAAGATCGGGTCTAAATTATTTAGTACCAGCGGACCCGACAAGCGTTTTCATGTCCAAATTTCATTAAATTTGCTTGTGGTCGTTATTTGAATTTTTGATTTTGAATCTCGCGGTGTTTCCTTATTTCGATTGGTCACATTCTTGTAGATGTATTTGATAAATTGGGCTTAATCTATTTGGCATTGCCTTCCTAGAAATTTAAAATTAAAAATATTGGATCATTCATCGGAAAAAATTTAGGAAACAGTCCATTTTGAAATTAATGGCAGTAAAAAATATTAAAAAATGTACTATAATACTTTCGATATCTTAAAAACTGGAAATTGGGAATGTAGGATCATTAAGCGAAGAAAACAAGTAAGAAGTTATAGTCGGTCAAGACCGACCATATAATACCCTACACCAAGTCCAATCATGGACCGATTGGGTCTATCTTTTGCCAAATCTTTAATAAGTGTAGAAAACACTTACACACCAAATTTAAGTGAAATGCCCTTCAATTTGTTGCGAATAAACCGCTTTAAGTGAATATCGGGCGAAATTTTGATAACTCCAAAAATGCACTGAAAAAAAAGACATAACTAAAATTAAGGAAAAAATGTCTTTGAAAATTTATCATGAATTTTCCTTAAATTTAGTAAAATTTAACTAAATAATGAGAAATTTTCCTAACTATGAGGAAAAAAATTTAGTTCATTTACTTATAAGTAGGGCAAGTACTTTCATGAAAATGCATATTTTTACTCAGCGTTGTAAACATAACATAAATTAAATATCTATCCGAATCAAAGAATTTGCAATAAAATGGCATTGATTTGTAGTTGCATATTTTTGCATATTTTGGTATAAATGCATATTTTTGCATATTTTGATATAAATTAGACTTTTTTTAAATATCATCAATATTTTTTTCAAAACTTCTTTTAGAAAAATGTATTTATTTATCGAAATCATATTCTAATGCATTTTTTAAAGAAAATGGATTCTGGAAGTATAATTTTTAGATTCTGAAAAATTTTTCCTATTTAAAATGTTTCTATTCTGAGATATTTATATCTTCACTAATCGTAAAGAAAAAAAATGTTTTCGAATTTAAGATTTTTTACAGGAAAATTGAATTTTTATTTTGATAGATTAGGGTTTTTTTTGCCTTTAAGTTAATTTTTTGACTTGAAAATAGGAAAAAAGTAAAAAAAAAAGTATTTCAAAAATAAAACTTTTTTTTTTAGAATAAAGTTCTGAAAGTATTGAAAAATAACTTGTTTAGGAAAAATATTGTATTATAATTTTTTTTTTTTTATAAACTCTTTTACTTCAGAAATATTTAGTGACTCAAAGAAAAAACTCCCTAAGTTAAAAAATATTTTACTAACTAAAAATTGTTTCCCCTCAATAAAACATTTTTAAGAATTGTCGAGGGCCTTAAAATATTTGACAAAGCCTTAAAATATTTGACAAAGCCTAATTTATGTTGACAATTTTTTTTTTAAGTAAAAACAATAAATTTTAGATGCATATTTTTAAAGTTTTTAGTGCATATTTTGGATTTTTAGATGCATATTATAGGCACATATTTTCGTTTTTTAGACGCATGAAAGTACTTGCCCTACTTATAAGTAGTTCAAACTTTTCTTTAAATGGAATTTTTAAATATTAGGAAAAAAATTCTTACTGCCAAAGAAATTTTCCACAAATCTAAGAAACGTATCTTTATTTTTAAGACATATTTCTTAAAAAACAATTTAGTTCAAGTTTAGTTAAAATTTACTAAAAAAAACAACATCGTATTTCTCTTCTTTGAATTGAGGAAGTGTATTTCTTAAAATTTAGTTAATAACTTCTGAAAATTTAGTAAATAACTTCTTAAAATTTAGTTAAAAATTCAAAATGGCGATATCTTGAAAACTAAGCGAGATAGAGCGAAACGGACGAAATTTTCAAAAGAAAGACAACAAAGAAAAATATGGAATAGCCTAGCTCTGCATATCTGTCGGGGTCTCAAGACCCTAAATTTAGATCTAAAATTTGAAATTCCCGAGATTTTATATATGCACATATCTCGGTAAATACTGCCAACACGAGAAAATGTCCAACGGCGTTTTTGTAGCTCTTGACTCGTAGAACACTTCCGCAAAATACCCGAAAGCCCTCCGATTAATAGTTTTTGAGATATCCAGTTTCTAAGATTCTCAAGACCCTTTCAGAACCCTTATTACCGTATCTCAAAAACTAAGCAAGTTAGAGCGAAACGGACACAAGTTTTGGTTCAAAATCTATAGGGACCCTTAAAGGACCCAACGGGGTCTCGAGGTAAATGGGGTCCGAACCCATGGGTCCAGGGTCTAGATCCAATCTATTTCTAAAATGTGAAGTATAATTTTTCTCATTTTCTAGTTTAAATTGGCTTAAAATTAAGTAACTTTGTTTTCCTTATTTTTGGGAAAATTATGAACTTAAACCAAGAAAAAAATCTTTGGAGCCAAATCATTCCCTCTTTTTCTCAAAATTTAGTTAATTATCCCAGATTTTAGTTCACTTTTTTTTTGAGTGTGGTGTGATTATAATCAGATTTGATTTGGTTATTAAAGTACGCGTTAAACACACACAATACAAATTTTAACAATATATTTTCTATTTTCAAGAAATTTTAGAAATTTATGTGAATATTGGGAGGGTGGTTTGTATACGGGCTACAAGAAGAACAAGTCCGATTCCTTCTAAATTTGGAATAGTCATTACTAGGGATGAGATTTTCATGCACTAAAAAATCGAAAATATGCGCTCAAAATATGCCCTAAAAAATTCAAAATATGCACTTAAAATCCTAAAAATATGCACTAAAAAATAAAATGTGTGCAATAAAAGTCTTGTTTTCATTCGAAAAACTTTTTAAAAAAGAAAAAAATAACACCGGGCTTAAATAATAACATTTAAATCTTTATATAAGCAGGGTTTTTTTTTTTTAGAAATTAGGACAATATATAAAAAAAATTAAAAAGCAAAAAAAAATTTTTCTTATTTTCAAAACAAATTTTGAAAATTTAAAATAGTTTTTGAAACAAATAAATATAAATTTGTGTTTTAGCTAATTTATATCAAAATATGCAAAAATATGCACTTAAAAGTTGGAAATATGCACAATATATGCACTTAAAACCAAAATATGCAAAAATATGCCTTTTAGCCAAAATATGCAAAGATATGCGAAAACAAATGGATGCCATTTTAAAGCAAATTTCTTGATTCGGAAAGATAATTGGTCAAAATCGTTTTCAGACTATGGACAAAAAACATTCATTTGCATGGAAATCTCATCCCTAGTCATTACCTATTAAAATAAGGTTGTTAGGGTCATTCGACCCACATTTAAAGGAGACATTTGTATAGGGGCTAGGTCAAAACATGGACAGATTTTTTTCAATTTCAATAGCGTTCATTCTTGGCTCAAAAGAAGCTTAAGTTTCAAATTTCAGACAAATCGGTTAAAAATTGCGACCTGTATCGTGAGCACAACGTTTACATGGACGGACAGACGGACATCGCTAAATCGACTCATAAAGTGATTCTGAGTCGATCGGTGCACTTAAAGGTGGGTCTAGGACCAATATTTCGGGTAGTTACAAACATCAGCACAAACTCATTATACCCTATACCACTGAGTAGTGTAGGGTATAAACATTTCGACTAAAACACGTTTTTAAAAATGTTCGTTTTTAGGTGGATAAAGAAGTGTACTTTTTCAATCTTCTCAAATTGTAGTCCTAGGAACTTTAAATTTTAATTAAAGAATCCATCGGAGGAAAAATATTCCGAAAAAAGTGCTTTGGTGCTATTTTTATAGAAATTCTCCATAATTTTTGCCATAAAAACTTAAAATTTAAAATGTAGGATCCTCAAGTCGAAAAATATGCCAAAGCTTCGATTTTAAAGGGCTAAAAAGGGTAAACAATTTTTCTTTGACACTCTTTTTATCTTCTGCAGAAATGACTATAGAACTTAAAATTAAGAATGTACTCGCAAAAGTATTTTTTTAGAAAGTTTCGCTTATTAGAGGGTTAACAGGTGAGCCTTGGTACTTATTCAATCTTCTAAAAGAATGATCCTAAAAACTTGATTTTTGAATCATCGGAACAAAACATTCTTAAAAAATAATTTGTTTTATAAAAAAGAAGCAACACTCCGGCAATACTGCCTTTGAATTACTTATGTAACCGTGGAGCTTCTATTGAAAATGATATGGAACAGAGAGAAAGATTTTTAAAAATATAAGGGATTCAGTATGGCAACGCTGTAATTGGGCGTGTTGTTATTTTTGAGAACAGTTTTTGCAACTCCATCTAATGTTGATCTGGAGAACAACTTTTTGAAGCTGTGTTAAATGTAGGCTGACCATTCGTACTTATTTGATCAGTACATGTACTGATTTTTGGTCATGTGTACTGATCCAAAATCGATGTACTGATTTGTACTGGTTTTTTGAAAAATGTACTGATTGTACTGATTTTTGAACATTTCAACATAAAATAGTTTTTTTTGAAAATTCTATACACAAATTTGAATTTCCGTAAAAAAGTCGTCAGAGTAGGTTTTTATACAACTTAATTTTCTGCAATATAATGACAACAGTTTATGGCAGTTGTTTTTAACAGTTTTTTTTTACTGAAATACTAGGTGTGTTCCAGAACGTTACCGCGGGTGCCCGCGGGTACCCAAACCAGCCCGAAAAGCGTTCCCGTACGCAAAAATTGGGTAAATGAGAAAGTTTTTGAGAGAATAAATCTGTTTCTCATTTTACCGAACTTACCCGTACTATTTTTTCGTGTAAATTGGTAACAATCAGATGTTGAGAAAACAGCTGATTTTTGTTGTGAAAATAAATTAAAAACTTTAGTAAAATAAAAAAACGAAACAAAAGTAATGTTTAGTTTTAAACAAAATAATATATTTAGTCATTAAAATCAACTTTTACAATTTGTTTCGCATTGTTGAACGTATTTTTTCTTACTAAAATTTGTTAGCATTTCAATTTGTTTACATTTTTTAGTTTTTGGGCTAGAAATGTGGTTTTTTGCGTTCCCGTACTTTTGTTCATTTTTGCGGTATGGTGAGAGTTTTTAAGATTGTATCTCATTTTACCGAACTTTACCCGGAAAGTTCTGGAACACACCTACTATTTGATCATATACTTTTAAGTTTAACCGATTGAGTGTTGAAAAAAATTGTCACTGTTAAAAAAAAACATAAAAACTTAAGTGTACTGATTTGAGTTCAGAAAAAAATAGTCACCCTAGTTAAATGGCCAATATTTATAATTTTCCTTCGTTGACGTTTTTGTGCATTTTATGCGATGGTCAGGTTCGATGGGCGTCCACCATTTGACAAACATTCTGATTCCCTTTCTCCCCCTCTAATACAAAGTTCTGCTTCTTAGGCCACCCCGATTTCCTAAGATATTCTGCTAGAGACGTCAATGAAACACTTTTTGGCAATCCATGTCATTGAAAAGTAGTTGCCCCACATGCTCAAGGACGCGCTTCATTACACCCGGACACTTACATAATTAGTGCTTATCTGACTCCTGCGCTTCCCCACAACTTCTACAATAGTCTCTTTTAAAAATTCCAATACGCACGGCTACTTGGCCGATTATACAGCGTTCTGTAAGTGCTCCCACTAATAGGCTAACCGTCTTAGGATTTGGCAGTGACCACAGGGTTCGCGATCAGTGATATCCACCTATCCTTCATACTTTTCGCTGATATCCTATCGAATTCGTTCATCAGGTTCAACCCGTTCTCCCACCAACTCAGAGCCATTTCTCGCCCATTCATCATCATCATCTAAGTCGTGGAACAGGGAACGACATGGAAGGAATTGTTTTTACTCAAAATTTTTATTTACTCAAATTTTTTGTTACTCAATTTTTTTTTTGTCACATTTACCCCAAAATTTACTTAATTCGATATGGTTGTCAAAATTTTCCTGATTTCATGGGTTTTATAGATTTTTTAACGGAGCGAACACGACCCCAGGCTGAACGGTGCTATTGAATTTTTATTGTCTGAATCATTTTAAACAGTTTTTGAGAAGGATTCAAATGACCACAATAAGATTTACGCTTGATTACTCAATGCTCCGTTAAAAAATAACTCTCCGTTAAATTTAACTTTTTCATATAAATTTTGACATAAGGCTCCGTTAAATCGGCAGTTAGCAGCTAACTTTTCATTGAGTAATCCGCCCTTAGAGGATCAAATATTGATCCTTTGTCTTTTAACTCTGGTTTATTTGCTTGCAAAATATTTTGGGCATTGTAGAGTATATTCTAGGATTCGGTCAAAGCCAATTTAACTGCACTGAGAAAAAGAAATAACTAAAATTGAGGAAAAAATGTATTTAAAAATTTATCATGAATTTTCCTAAAATTTAGTTAAATTTAACTAAAAAATTAGAAATTTTCTTAACTATGAGGAAAAATGTTTAGTTCATTTATAATTAGTTCATAGTTTTCTTTAAATGGATTTTTTTAATATTAGGAAAAAAATTCTTACTGCCAAAGAAATTTTCCACAAATCTAAGAAACGTATCTTTATTTTTAAGACATATTTCTTAAAAAACAATTTAGTTCAAGTTTAGTTAAAATTTACTTAAAAAAACATCATCGTATTGCTCTTCTTTGAATGGAGGAAGTGTACTTCTTAGAATTTAGTTAATAACTTCTGAGAATTTTGTAAATAACTTCTTTGAATTTAGTTAAAAATTCAAAATGGCGATATCTCGAAAACTAAGCGAGATAGAGCGAAACGGAAGAAATTTTCAAAAGAAAGATTGCAAAGAAAAATATGGAATAGCCTAGCTCTGCATATCTGTCGGGGTCTCAAGACCCTAATTTTAGATCTAAAATTTGAAATTCCCGAGATTTTATATATGCACATATCTCGGTAAATACTGCCAACACGAGAAAAGGTCCAACAGCTCTTGACTAGTACAACACTTCCGCAAAATTCCCGAAAGCCCTCCGATTAATAGTTTTTGAGTTATCCGGTTTTTAAGATTCTCAAGACCCTATCATTCCATTATTACCGTATCTCAAAAACTAAGCAAGTTAGAGCGAAACGGACACAAGATTTGGTTCAAAATCTATGGGGACCCTTAAAGGGCCCAACGGGGTCTCGAGTTAAATGGGGTCCGAACCCATGGGTCCAGGGTCTAGACCCAATCTATTTCTAAAATGTGAAGTATAATTTTTCCCATTTTCTAGTTAAAATTGGCTTAAAATTAAATAACTTTGTTTTCCTTATTTTTGGGAAAATCATGAACTAAAACCAAGAAGAAAAATCTTTGGAGCCAAATCATTCCCTCTTTTTCTCAAAATTGAGTTAATTTTCCCAGATTTTAGTTCACTTTTTTTTTGAGTGTATGAACGAAAATGTAAGGAAACCTCGAAAATGTTGGTACATTCCAAGTAACCTTAATATTCAAATGCTTTAATTCCGATGCCGGTTGACATATGCGAACATAATTGGATACAGGGTTGTATTTTAACAAGTACAAACATATTTTGTTTACAAAAAAAAATAAATTTCCGGAATATTTTTTATTGCAAAAAAACGAATTTTACTTGTATACTTGTTCCAAATATTCTTGCGTTTGAAGGAAAACTACTACTATACTTTCTGGAGTTTCAATACATTCAGGGTATTCACTTCAGAATTTTTTGACCCTTGCAACAGTGCAATATTGCAACTTTTTTTTAAAAAAAAATTTTAATAAAATTTTTATTTTTCTATTACCTTTTATATGACGCGTAGTTGCAAGAAAAGATTTGCAATTTATTTTAATATGAATATAATTGCTTTTATTCACAAAGAAACAAGCAAAAAAAGTTGCAATTTTGACATTGCGCCATTTTGCAAGACTAAAATTTCTGACGTGAATTCCATTATTATAATTTTGAAAAGGAATCTTAAGGTGTTTGAAGGTTTTAAATTTGTGCATCATACTTCCCCTACTTTCAGTTCTAGTTATCAAATTTTGGCTGTTTAAAAACTTCTAAATAACCGTTATATTTTCCATATGCGCTAATATTATTTTGTGCTTGTACCCCTACTTTATTACACCCCTACCACAAAACGATTAAAAGTGAAATCAAAAATTGACACGAGTCATCTTTTGTTAAAATTTCAAAACGATTTCGATTTCATTTTAAAACTGTACCTAGGCACTTATATATAACGTTCACTCGCAACCTTAATGATATAAAAGTATATAATAAAAAAATATTTCATTTAATGATGATAAATGTGTTAAAATATGTCCGTCTATCTAACCGATCCATTGAAAATATTTAATGAAAAGTGAAAAACGTTCCAGCACATTACGCAGTTTGTTATAAAATTATAAAGAAGAGACAAAGATTCAGCGTACATCCTTTTTTTTTTTTGATATGACATCCTTTTTGAAAATATCCTTTCAATTTTATAATATTACGTACTACTACATATTTTACAATAGATACTTATAATAAAAAAAAAATTTTGATATTTTAAAATAACATTTGTATGATAACAGCTCGTTTGAATTGGAAATATTTTTGGTGAAAAGTAACCCCTTGAGTAGCACGCTTTAAACTCACGTATTGGGTTACAAAACTATCTATTCACTTTCTGTGTTATGTAAGTATGAAGAGAGAGAGAGTTACGCATGCGCACAGCACGCACACGTCATTGTTCGTCAACAAAATGTAGCATCAGCAGCATCAATATTTAACTATAGCACCCATTAATTGAACGATTTTTTAACATATGTATAAAAAAAGGATATCATTCAAAATGATCACTATACATAACCAAAAAAAATAACAAAACATATTCACAAATCAAAAAAGGTGTGCATAAAAAAGCACGCGTTTTCAAAATTTCATATCCCTTTCAAACAAAAAATCCTTTCATTTTTTATTTAACTGCTGTTTCCTATTTCCAAAGGCTGTATGATATATCAAACACACCTCTTTCATATTGTGTATGTATTTGGGTAAATATTCGAATAACAAAATTTTCAATTTCGCAACAAAAATTTCAAATGTCATTAGGTCATTTAACCGTCATTATTATGAACGGATATGTATGTATTCATATACCCAGATTTTTTTAAACTTTATGTGAATAATTTTTAGTTTTTTTAAAATTTTCATAATCATTATACAAAATCATGTAAAATCTAAATGGGGTTGCAAAAAAATACGTTTTTTTGAAATGTCACCCTTTTTTGTAACCGTTTTTCCTAATTTAACTTTATAAAAAACAGCTGCAGTTTTTTTGGTTATTGTGTGAAATTTTTCCGTGAAAATTTTTCAAGATTTTCCCTTAAAATTAATAGAATTTAATTTTGGGAAATTTTTGTGTGTTTTTTTTTAAAGAAAATTAATTGGTTTTTTTTAGGTTGTTTGTATACATAATAAACCCTTATTTTTTTTAAAGAAAATTTAGAAAATAATGTACAGTTAGTTTTTTTTTTGTTGGAAAAGGATTTGAAAATTTATGTGACAGTTTTAGAGTTATTTTAGTAGTTTGGTGGCAATTGAAAATTATATGAATAGATTTGACCAATGTTCTAGTTTTTTTTTTAATTTTTTAAAGAATAGTGTTTTGATGACCAGTATTTGCCAAAAACCTATAAAAATCTAATAATTGACAATGATAGAGGTAATTAGATCATAGATATGAGAAAGTCTTGTTGAAGGGGTTTACAACTAAACTACACATTTTTCTCTATTAAAATTCAGAAACTAAAAATTTCAATTCAAAAAACATCAAAAATAAACTAGGGATCCAAATTTATTCATATTAGAAGAAAAAAACCGTTAAAAAGTAAAGTAAAATTAGATTTTTTTTTTTTTAATGTTCTCACAAGAAAACACATTTTTTTATTAAAATTCAGAAATTCCAAATTAGAAAGATCCTCAAAATGAGAACAGTCCAAAAAAATCTAAACCAGAAACCAGACTAACAAGTCTTAATGTCTTTCGACCCTTGGAACTCGAATCTGTCGTCTAAACAAAAACTGATAGTTGGATTTTTCTGTAATCTTACAAAGAAGTTCTCCAAAGTGACCATTCCAAATTTCTTTGTTATATATATGAGCAATTGTCATTAACTTTTAATATTTAAGAAAAAAAAAATTGCGATTTTTTTTTCGTGGCACATTGATAAGACTTTGTAGGTAAATTACATTATAAGTAAGTAAATCAAATCCGTCCGCGTGCATTAATTTGAGCGGTCGCACCCAAAACTATGGCGGTTTCAAGTTAAAATTTTTAAAAAAATTGTCAAAATTACATTTTTTATCCGAAGTTAACCAAACGTACCATTTTGTATTATGCTTACCCAGAGCTAAAATACATATTCAAACATGCATAAAATCTTTGCTAAATATCGAGATATTTGCATTTAACCAATTATTTTTCGGCACATTTTCCAATATTTTGGAAATAAAAATGTTTCCAGCGGTTTTATTTTTTTTTAGAAAAACATTACCAAATGCATTAACAAAATCTCAACAAATTCTTAGTTAACACCATTATTCTATCTCTAATAGGTAAGAAACTGCAGTGGTTTAAAGGAAACATTTTTGAAAAAAAAAAAAAAATTAATAATTTTTATTTTTTTTGTTTTTAATATTAAATGTCTGATTTTACACTGTTGTCCTTCACTGAATATTGAAACTATTCAAAGTATGATTAGTAATGCTAATATTAAGGTTATTACGAAATATTTTAACGTTATTACTAATTTTATCAAGGTTATAAAAAATTTTAGCGATTTTTCGCGATTTTCGCGACTGCAAAAATCAATGGACTAATTTTGAAATATTATTTGAATAAGACATGTCCAAATCTATCAAAATACATTTCTTTTCTACTTTATTTAAGTAATGTAAGATTTTATATAACCATTAAATTTAAAAGTATCAAAAATTTAAAACCACCAAAAAACCACTAAAACGTCAATTGTTTTTGGGTGCGAATGGATTGAAGATAAAGCATAAAAAATACTACCAAACGCGCTTTTCACTGACCAATTTCGATAAGCGGCCTGGATGTGCCTTACAAAAAACGTAAAACAGAAAAACGCCGCGGAATTCGCCAATATTAAGTTTTGATCAATGTTGCTTTCCATGATTTATTATATTTGCACATACCATTGTTTCTACATGTTCAACTTTCAGCCATGCACATTTGGCTGTCAAATAATGCAAAACTAAAATATCGAAATTTTGCAAAAAATTTAAAAAGTTCATAAAATTTTTGCAATTGAATATTTTTTGGGTGCGTTTGTAAATCAAGTGGGAAATGGTAAATTATAAAGTTCACAAAGCATTCGGAACCATTCGGAATAAAACTGGGAGTGTGCCTCGCAAAAAACAGACTTTTTAAAAAATTCACGTTTTTTCTTCCCATCTTTGGAGAGCTGCAGCTTCGTAACCATTGCGAGCACATCACTTGAATCAGTCTCAGATTGTGTATATTTACAAGGGCTTTTACCATGTGCATTTGAATTTTAAAATTACAGTTTGCACCAAAAGCTATAATCAAAAAACTTTGAAAAATTGAAAATTGAAAAAAATTGGTATCAAAGATTTAGGTCCATATAACTTTTTTCTTATTGATGGCACATCCACTGAACCTATACCAAATAATTGCCCAAGTCTACTGATTAAACGGTATTAAATTTGGAGCAAAAGGTTTAACGCACCCAACAATATGGAACTTTGAACGAAAAATTTCATGAGAGTATCAAGCGATTTTTTTACATTTTTCAACTTTGCACGTTCCTTACCATGAGATAATGAGACTATTTGCGCTGTGCCTTTGCAGAATTACTCATTATGGTTCCCTTAACATATCTACATTCACAGGTTCCACCTAGTTTACAAATAAAAATGTTATTGCGAAATTAGTAAAATATCACAAGCGTTAAAAGTTAATGACAAAAGTCCATATGTAAATAGGGACGAGATTTCCATGCAAATGCATGTTTTTTGTCGAAAGACTAAAAACGATATCGACCAATTATCTTTCCGAATCAAGAAATTTGCGTTAAAATGGCATCGATTTGTTTTTGCATATTTTTGTAGAGTTGTCAAATATTCGTCAATTTCAAAAACCGATTTTCGAATACTTCGAAAAACCGCCTTTTAAAAAAATCGATTTTTCGGTTTTGTAACTAAAAACCGGTTTCGAATAATCGGTTTTTCGGTTTTTGTTTTTTAATTATTTATTTGATAAAAAAGTAAAACAAAACAATAAAAAAGGAAAGCAAAACAAGCTATTTGTACATACTTCAGAATAGAGATTGGCACATGAGCAGTTTAGTGCGTGATTCACGCGTGAGTGTGACAGAAATTTAAGTAACTCACGTAATTGTAAGTGGGTGTTAGAGGCAAAAAATTGCGTGAGTGAGTGGGTGTGAGCAAGATTTTTGCGTTAGTGAGTATGCATGGGACGAATTTTTTTGCGTGAGTTTGCGTGATTTATTTGTTCTTCATATTTCGTCCCAAAAAAAGCAAAAAAATTTAAAAATCCCGAAAAAGACAAAAAAAATTGTAGAATTTGGCTAAAATTTAAATTTTGCTAAAAATGTTCTTATAAAAAGTTTCGTGAGTGTGAGTGAACGTGAGTGTGAATGAACGTGAGTGTAAATGAAAGTGAGTGTGAGTTGTCATAAATTTACTCACGTGATTGTGAGTAGAAAAAAATATGCTCGTAAGTAAGGCAAAAAAGGATACATTTCAAATGATTTGGGGACATCCGATTTCTCAACTTACAATTAGAGATTTTTACTAAAAAATTGCCTTGAATGCAAAATAACGAAAAAAAATAAATATATGAAAAAGTCGATTATTCGAGACCAAAAAAATCGGTTTCCCGAATACTTCGAAAACCGGCCTTTTTAAAAAACCGGTTTTAAAAAACCGGAAAAATAGAAAAAAATCGATTTTTCGAATACTTCGGAAATCGGTTTTGACAACTCTAATATTTTTGCAAATTTTAGTGAAAATGCATATTTTTGCATATTTTGATTTTAAATGCATATTTTGTGCATATTTCCAACTTTTAAGTGTATATTTTTGCACATTTTGACATAAATAAGCAAAAACACAAATTGAAATTAATTTTTTTCAAAAATTTTTAAATTTTAAAATTTTTTTTTTTTAAATAAGAAAAATAATTTTTTTTCTCCTTAATTTTTTTTTTTATAAATTTCCTTAATTTCTAAAAAATTCTTGCTTGTATAAAGTTTTAAATGTGACTTTTTAAACCTGGCGTTATTTTTTGCTTTTTGAGAAGTTTTTCCTATGAAAACAAGATTTTTATTGTACACATTTTATTTTTTAGTGCATATTTTATGGTTTTTTAGTGCATATTTTGAATTTTTTAGCGCATATTTTCGATTTTTTAGTGCATGAAAATCTCATCCCTATATATAAACAAGAGAAAAACAAGTAAGACAATAATAGTCGGTCAATACCGACCATATAATATCCTACAACAGTGTTTTCCGGAAAATGGGTCACAAGCCCAAACATGGACCGATTTTACCTATCTTTTTAGATCTTTATTTAGTGTAAAAAACACACACAGATCAAATTTTAGTGGAATTGTTTTTTTTTTTCCAATAGACCGACTTAACGGAATATCGGGCGAAATTTTGATATGGGGGACTAAGTGCAGAAATGGTCCAAATGTATTCGGATTTGGTTAGGTTACCAAAGCACACGTTTAACACCTACAAATACAATTTTAATCAAATATTTTAATTTTTATAAATTTTGAGGAAATTATGTGAATATGAGGAGAGTGCACAGAAAAAAATATGGAGGAAACAAATTTGAGTAATCACTTGTTTAAATTTAAAAACAAAAATTAAGTAATTTTTTAATTGACGCAATTAAAAATTTACTTAAAAATTTTAAAAACAATTTAAGTAAAAAATTTAATAAAAATTTAATAGTTTTTTTAATTTTTTTAAACTCTCATTGTTTTCTGAATTCTCGTTTAGTTTATTGTTTTTTGTGTATGTATATGAAAGTTTGTAATCGTCTGTATAAAATGTTCCTATGTTTATGAGACATAAATATGTTTGGTTAAATTTGAAAAAAAAAACAGTTTTTGGTTTTTATTTGTAAAAAAATTTAAAACTTTTTAAACTTAAACAAAAAAATAAATATGTAGATAAATTTTGAGTAAGCTAACCAAGTACTATAATAAAGGCTGAGTTAGGCACCCGTAACCGTAAACTAGCGTAGCGTAGAGAGTTTTTCGTTATATGAGAACAAATGAGAGCAGTTATTCTTCTTTGCAGACGTCTACGTGATTTTCTATTTGATTTTGATCGCTACGCTACGCTAGTTTACGGTTACGGGTGCCTAACTCAGCCTTATTTAATAACAAAAAAATTTTAAATAAAAAAAAAAATTTTGGTTTGTATGGAAAAATGATTTTTTAGGCCCGCGTAGGGAAGGCGTGGTCGTAGGGGCGTAAGATTTTCCCGAGTTATTTTTAAGTCAAATGGAAAAAAATGAGCGAGTACCGTCTCAACATTTCAAACATTTCTAAAATAAGGGACACTCTAGTGTAGGGTATAAAAATCTAAATCGGTTCCTCTCAGACAGGTCGATTTTATTTTATATTTTTCTTGTGTATAAATTTTAAAAAATCAGGAAGTTTCACTTTGTGGACTTTCCTTGTAAAATTTTTATTTTTATGTACCTTTTGGTACTAAAAATAAAAAAACAACATTTATTACAAGAAAACTCAATGATAGGATTCCATTTTGATGGCGGAATCGAGTTCTGGAGGTCAAACTTTATAAAAATTTGATATAGACTATTTTTCATTTTTATAAATTTCAAAAATATCTGGACTGGCCCCTTTTGAACTATGCTTTTAAGACATTTGTTGACAACATTTTTAAGGCAAAACATTTTTCATATTGAAAATTCTGAGATTCGTTCCTCCTATAGAAAAATATTTAGATTCTGAGAAACACACTCAAATATCGGTTGTCACAATTGAAATCGGTTGTTATGAATGGCTCTTATGCCTTTATGATACTTGCTTTTTTCAAGTTACTTGTTGCTGCATTTATTAGGGTTTTTCTATGGGAATTTCGATAAATTCAAAATTTTTGGTTGAAGTTATCGAAATTTTTATAGAAAAACCCTAATAAATGCAGCAACAAGTAACTTGAAACAAGCAAGTATCATACGCACTTTAATTGTGGAAACCATTTGGAAATTTTTTATCTTATTTCTTTTAGTGTGTTGTAGTCTAAATCTGCCAATGTTTAAAAAATTTTCGAAAATTATTCATCTTGTTAAGGACGAAAACTAATGGAGTTGAATCTGTATTCATCGACTATAATTTTTTTACTTATTTAAGAATCTCTCAATCTTATAAATTTTTAATTTTCAATTTTTGAGCGAAAGTGTTTTATAAAAATATTTTAAATAGGGATATACTTTCAAATAAGACTTCCTTTCATTTACAGATGTTGTCATCTAATAGCGCGTGCATAAACAGATCAAATTTCTTGTGACTTTAAGATGTTTTTTGGAAAAATAGAGTTGAACAACAACTCTTTTTTTTTTTGTAGAAAACAAGGTGTTTCGTAAAAATAACACAACAAGAAAATGACAAATATTATAAAAATTTGTTTAAACAAAATATTAATGAAATTTGATAACTTTCTCTAATTTTGTGTTCCTTTCTTTCCTTGTATTTGCAGCAAATGTTCTAAAACAGCTGTTTTTCCTGTCATTGAAAGTACTTGAAAAGAAACCCCTTTATTTCTTTGTTTTTATAAAAAAAAAAAAAAACTTTTTAAAAACCATTTATAAAATATTTTCTTATATTTACATATGACTTGTGTAGAAATGAGGTTTCATTTACGTTTAATGTTGTTAAAAAATTATTACCTTTGAACACGCAAATTTTCTGCATATATGCACTTGTTATAAAAAAAATACAACAACTTGTTGTTGGTTGTTGCTGCTGCCTTTGATGTTGTTTTCATATTCTTACACTCCATACACTATATATTTTATAATTGTTACGTTTGTTGTTGTTATTATTTTTTTTACTATTGTAAAACCCACAGGTTATCTAATCTCTAAAATTCCTTTTTTCTTTAGAATTTTGCAGTTTTTTTTTTGTAATTGCATTTAAAAGCTTAACAAATTTTGCATATTGAGAAACGAGTTACAATTAGAGCAACAGGCTGCAAATTACAAAAGATTTTGACTTGTGAATTGAAGTCAAAAGTTTTTATACCCTCCAACTACAGTATGGGGGTATACTCACTTTGTCATTCCGTGTGTAACGCATCGAAATATCGGTCGGGGACCCCATAAAGTATATATATTATTGATCAGTGATCGATTCCAAGACATTTTAGCTATGTCCGTCCATCCGTCCGTCCGTCCGTCCGTCTGTCCGTCCGTCCGTCCGTCCGTCCGTCTGTAGTTAACACGATGCAGTCCAAAATAAAATAGCTAGACCCTTCAAGTTTGGCACAAATATGTCTTATGTTCCTAGGCAGGTTAAGTTTGGAAATTGGCCAAATCGAACCAGGGGGAAAAAAGTTCCCCCTTGAAGAACTAAACCAACCTCTAAAAAAATACACTTTTTTACATGTTTTTTTGTATTTTTGTTAATTAAATGAAAAATTTGGTATATTTATCGCGATGGGAAGGTGCTCTCAACGTCCCCCACTGACCCCCCCCCCCCCAAAAAAAAAAAAGAAACGCCCCTGACAAATTTTTGTTTTTATTTTTTTTTTACATTTTGGAGGGTATAATAGATTCGGCACAGCCGAATTTAACACTCTCACTTGTTAACTTTTGAAAATATATTTTGACGTATATCTACCCCCAGTTTCTGTATGACGAATGTACAAGGAACGTCACGAATTTTCAAGTATTTTGATATTGTCACAAAAACAAAATACATGCCAAATTGTGACGTTCGTCGTACGTTTGTCATACAGAAACTGGGGGTAAATGGTTGAACGGGGGGCGTAGTCGTCTAAGAAGACCAAATTTTGCATCAATTTAAAACATAAAAATTCATTCAAATTGCCATTTAAATCTTTTAAAAAAATTTATTTTAAAAGAAGTGAATTGTAGGCTTCTTAATATGCTGCCTGGCGCTTGTCGCCTTAGTTATAATTTGTCTACTTATTTGAATATGATGAATCGTTTTTCTTAAGAATAAACAACAAATAGAGTTCATTGTCTTATTTACGCATTTCTTAAATGTTAATATTCTATATTTGCACTTGTTTCATTATCGGTTTGTTTCAAATTTTTATACCCTCCACTCTAGTGGTGGAGGGTATATATAAGTTTGTCATTCCGTTTGTAACACCTCGAAATATTGGTCTAGAACCTCATAAAGTATATGGGGCATTCCATGTCAAATCGGACACATTTTTTTTTAGATTTTCCCAATTTGTTTACAGTTTTTTGTACCCTTCAAAAACTCCTTGGTGGTAAATTTTCAGATTTTTTTGATGACCCGTTCAAAAGATATCGAATTCTTAAAAATTGGTAGTTTGTTCCTTTACGCAAACTTCTTTTACTCATAACTTCTTCAATAATCGTCCAAATTTCAAATTTTTTTTTTCAAAACTTTTGTTTTTTTACGTACTTTTAAAAAAAAAATCGCAAAAAATTCTTAAAAGCGCTCTAGTATGCGATTTTTAAGTTTTAAAATTTAAATTTAATTTTTGAAAATGTTTGTACTCTTAGATTTTTATACCCTACACGACTCTGTGGTACAGGGTATAATGAGTTTGTGCTGATGTTTGTAACTACCCAAAATATTGGTCCTAGACCTACCTTCAAGTATACCGATCGACTCAGAATTACTTTTTGAGTCGATTTTTCAATCAGTTTACTTGAAATTTGAAACTTAAGCATCTTCTCGCCCAAGGACGAAGCCTATTGAAATTGGGGAAAATCGGTCCATGTTAAGACCTAGCCCCTATACAAACGCCCCCTTTGGATTAAGCTAAAATGACTTTAATTATCGTATTTTAATAGATATCGCTTTGAAATTTAGCAGGTAATCAAAATTTGTATGCAAGAATCACCATTTCAAATTTCAAAGGAATCGGGTAAGTCCTTCTGGCAGTCCCCATATAAACCTCTCTCCCGATATTCAAATAATTCACTCAAATGGAAATATTTGATAAAAATTTTATTTTTAGGTTTTAAACTTGTACCTTAGTAACCTTATCAAATCGGAATATAATTGGACCATTTTTGGACTTGGTCCCCCATATAAAAATTTCGACCGATATTCGGTAAATCGGTAAATTGACAAAAAATAAACCAATTCCACTAAAATTTGACCTGTGTGTGTTTTCTACACTAAATAAAGATCTAACAAGGACAGATCCAACCGGTCCATGTTTGGACTTGGGACCCATTTTCCAGGAAACACTGGTGTAGGGTATCATATGGTCGGTCTTGACCGACTTTAACTTTATTACTTGTTTCTAAATTTTTTTGTGTAAAACCTCTATCGATTCTACATATTTTTTGCCCAGGAGGATCGTGGAATAATGATTATTACTATTTTTTAAAATCTTTTGAAAAAAATTTATTGTAATTTTCCAATCTTAAAATCATTTCTACTGCTCCAATGGTACGTGATAGAGGGGTCATTTATAAGACCGACCCCCATTAATTTTTACGTCTTAACATTTCTTTGGAACAAACTAATACCCTATCTCCAATTTCTAAGGGGGCTCCCACACAAATCGACATTTTTTAAAATTTGCTCCAACTGCTCTAACTGACCTAATAGTGCCCTTACAGCAACAATATGTATGAACGACCCACAATATTTTTTTAGTCCAAACATTTTCTCTGAACACACCTACCCTCTATCTTTAACTGTTAAGGCGATCCCCATACATTTTTTTTATTTTTTGTAAATTTGTTTTATTTAATCAGCTTCTACCGGTCCAATGGTACGTCCGAGAGGGGTCATTAATGAGACCGACGCCCATTTATTTTTACCCTCCAACATTTTTGTAAAACATACCTACGCCCTATCTCCACTCTCTAAGTAGGCTCCCATACAAATAACAGTTGGAACAAATTTTATAAAAATGTAATTTTGAATGGAAGCCTACTTAGGGAGTGGAGATAGGGCGTAGGTAGGGTAAAAATAAATGGAGGTCGGTCTCACTAATGACCCCTGATTAAATAAAACAAATTTACAAAAAAAATAAAAAAATTGTATGAGGACAGCCTTAACACTTAGAAATAGAGGGTAGGTCTGTTCAGAGAAAATGTTTGGACTAAAAAAATATTGTGGGTCGGTCATACATTTTGTTGCTCTAAGGGCACTATTAGGGCAGTTAGAGCGGTTGGAACAAATATAAAAAAATGTCGTTTTGTGTGGGAGCCCCCTTAGAAATTGGAGATAGGGTATTAGTTTGTTCCAAAGAAATGTTAAGACGTAAAAATTAATGGGGGTCGGTCTTATAAATGACCCCCTCTATGACGCACCATTGGAGCAGTAAAAATGATTTAAAGATTGGAAAATTACAATAAAATTTTTTTAAAAAATTTAAAAAAATAGTAATAATCGTTATCCCACGATCCTCCTGGGCAAAAAATTTGTAGAATCGATAGAGGTTTTACACAAAAAAATTTCAAAAAAATCGAAGAGTACAAACATTTTCAAAAATGAGATTTAAATTTATAACTTAAAAATCGCATAATAGAGCGCTTTTAAGAATTTTTTGGGATTTTTTTTTTTTAAAGTACGTAAAAAAAAATATTTTGAAAAAAAAAATTTGCAATTTGGACCATTATTGAAGAAGTTATGAGTAAAAGAAGTTTAAGTAAAGGAACAAACTACCAATTTTTAAAAATTCGATATCTTCTGAACAGGTTATCAAAAAAATCTGAAAATTTCCCACGAAGGAGTTTTCGAAAACTGTAAAAAAATTGGGAAAATCTAAAAAAAAAAATATTCAAAGTGTCCGATGTGACATGGAATGCCCCATATATATATTCATGATCCTCGATCGATTTTAAGACGATCTAGCGATGACCATCCGTCCGTCTGTCTGTTGAAAACACGCTAACTTTTTAAAGACTTTACGGAGGCTCCTGAAGTTTGGCAAATATGTTGGGCATTTACCTGGTCAGGTCGGTATTACAACCCAGCGAAATCGGTCCAGTGGTTCAAAAGTTATGAGCAAAAGACTGAATTTCTGCATGGGTTTTTCGTGAATTTATGAGATAAAAAACACGCTAATTTTCGAAAGGCTGAGGATCCTGAAGCTTAGCATATATATTTGTCGTTCCCCTGGCCTAGTTCGTATTAAATTTCAGCCAAATCGGTCTAGTGAATCAAAAGTTATTAGGAAAACCGTGAATTTCAGATTAGTTTCACCTTAAATTCACATGTTTAAAACCCGTTAAACATGTTTTAAAAACATTGGTAAGTCACAAAAATATTTTACAACGTATTTTTGGCACTCAAAAATATTTTTACACTAAAAAAAATACACTCAAAAAAAATTTTACACTCAAAAAAAATTGGGTAAATTTTTTTTTTTAAATTTAAATTTTTTTAAAAAGTTGTTGTACACAAAATAAAATATTTCTGATCAAAAATGTTACTTTTTCACATTAGAAAATTAACAATCACTTAAAAATGGCATTGTGGAGGGTATTCATAGATTCGGCCAAGTCGAATTTAACTTTTCTACTTGTTTTTATTACATTCTCCACTTGAAGATAGGGTGTAAGTATAAGTTTGTCGTTACGTTTGTAACACATACAAACATCGATTTAGAACTTAAAAATTTATATATTTATTTAGGGTTCTTGATGGATTTGAGCAAAAAAATTTTAAAAATATTTAGAGAAATAAAATTTGTTTTGGTGCAAAAAAAATTGATAAAATCTTTTTTTTTTTTGCAAAAAAAAAATAATTGGAAAACAGGTATTTCTAATTCGGTACAGCCTAATATATTATTCTCACTTGCTATTTTTTTTAATTATGGTTATAAAGAATTTGCATTTATTGCTTTTAGTACTTGTAGCCGTATGTATGCAAATTATTAAACTAGAATTTACTTTGCATGTCTTGTTTCCATGATTGAAGAAGTCGTCTTATCTTGTGAGTTGTTTCTTTTTTTTTTTTTTTAGAAAAAGGGTTGGCTAATGTAAAACAATTGATGTCATTATTTAAATGTTGGGTAATTAAATTTAATATGGCTTTAATTATAGGGTATGTCAAATGTTATACACGATTTAAGAGGCATTATTGCAAATGAAGATTACAAATTACTTGCTATAAAAAAAATGTGCTAACTAAAAGAAAAAAAAAAAAGATTTAAAGAATAAACCATAATTTAGGAATATTTTTTTGTCATACAAGACAGAAAATATACTACTCTACTCCAGCGTTTTCCGGGAACTGGGTGCCGATTATAAACATGGTTCTTATGGAGACTTGAAGTTACCCAGCAAAAACTTCGCTTACCAAGTAATTAACAAATGGGGTTAGCAAAAATATGAGTAATTAGTTACCTCCCAATTTCAATGTTAATTACTTTAACACGGTGATGTTATTGGAGGTAACCAAATTTTGCGTTTTTTGGCGCAATGTAATGCTAATGGTAATTAGTAGTATTCAAAGCCATTACCACGTAAGCGAGGCAGGAAGGGGTACCCATTACCAAGTTTTTGCTGGGTAAAATCCTCCAATTCCGCTAATCCGTTAAAATTATGATTTGTAAATACAAAATACATTTTCCAGTCCAATTTCGAAACGATACCTTTCCTTTTTATGGGCCTCCAAAGATTCTGAAAAGCAGTGGAACCAACAAAAATCCACAAAACGCCAAACAACTGCCCTGCAGTCGCCCCAAGATGGATAAAATGTAAGACCGACCCCAATAATATTTGACTTACATTTTTTCAAACAACCCTAAGCACTAGGTCACTCCCTAAGGGTGCTTCTATACAAAGATTACATTTTTATAAAACTCCTTTATTTTTTTTTTAATAATTGGTCTTATGAAACCAGTTCCACGGCTCCCATGATGCCTCCAAGAGTGCTCAAAAGTAAGAAGATTTTCGCAACATAAAAAAATTCTTGCGATATTATTAATTTTGCCATTCTGAATATGAATATTAAAAAATTTCTGAAATTTGTCGCCATTTGAAATTTGTCAACAACTTTCTAAAAATGGCTGTTTCTTCCACTTTTTGAAATGTTATCAAAAAAATCTTAAAGTTGTTTTCCAATGGCTATTGCATAAAGCTTTATGCAAACTTTCAGTTCAAACCCAAAACCCAAAATTTTTTCCAAATTAGTTTTAAATTAAAGTTTGTCTCAAGTTCTATGAAAGGGCCAAAGGAAAGAAATTATTTTTTTAAATTTCGAAAATTTCTGAAATTGTTTGACCGGCTATCGAAATATCGCCTTTTGAAATTTCTCAAAAACTTTCTTAAAACTACGGGTTTTTCCTACATTCAAGAATTGTTTTCCAGTGACTATTTCATAAAGCTTGATACAAATTTTTAGTTAAACTTAAGGCGGGCATATCAAAACATTTTAGGTCATAGATCCCTTCGATCAAAGTTTAGAGTTTTTGATGAAAATTTTCTAAAAACTTTGATCGAAGGGTGCCACGGATTAAAATAATCGGATTTTTAATTAAATTTTGTCTCAAGTTCAATGAAAGGGCCAAAGGAATGAAATTTAATTTAACTTCGGAAAAACCGTTTTATTTTTGCAAATTTCAAAGTGATATCTCCAAACCCGTTTGACTAATTTTATTTTTGATATTCCTGTTCAGCACATCAAAATTAATAAATATGATGTTTGGCAGCGTTTAGCGCATCAAAATTAATAAATATGACGTCTCGCAAAACATTTTTTTTTTAATTTTTTAAAACCCAAAACTTTGATCGCCGGGCGCCACGGGTTAATTTTAGCCGATTGGTCTAAAATTTGCAAACTGGTAGGTCTAGTAAAATAAAAATTAACCCAAACATTTGCCAAAATTTATAAAAAAAATGTCACTCTACACCGTTTCCAATTTTAATTCAGAAAGTACAAATTATGTTTCAAAAATTTTCAATTATATTTCATAAATTTCCAATTATATTTCAGAAATTTTCTATTATATTTAAAAAATTTCCAATTATATTTTTAGTAGCTTTATTCTAGCTCGAGGTCATTACTTCCTTTACTAATTAAAACTAAGATATTAACCAAATGGGAGTTGAGTCGAATATGTATTAATATTTTAGTTTGACAATTAACGATATTTTAAAGGTCGAAAAACAATTTATTTATAATTATTTTTTTTAATAAAAATTTATCAGAATTTCCAATTATAATTCAAAAATTTCTAAATGTTTTTGAAAAATTTCTGATTATAATTCATAAATTTCTATTTATAATTCAAAAATTCTAATTACACTAGTTTAGAGAGATTTTATTTTCATGCAAAATCTAATGCTAAATCCGAAAATCCACTCCTAAGTTTCAAAAGTAGAACAGTTTTCGAGATATCGTTTTTGAAAAGTGGTTTTGCTTAAACAAAAATATCTTCGGATTAACATGATGAATTTCATTGTTTTCAGTTTTAAATTAAAGGTAATTTAATGCTCTATCAACCCCACATTGAACATTTTTCAATCTGATTATAGCCTAAGAAGCTATTAATCGATATATTAACAATTTTGCTTCAATTTTATCTAAATTTGGCGAAAAAAATTTAAATAACAGTGTAAATATTACAAAGAACCAAGTAGAAAAGTTAAATCCGACTTGGACGAATCTATGAATACTAGGGTTTTCAATCGATTAACCGTTAATCGGTTAACCGATTAATTTTAGTCGATTAACTGTTCAAATAATTTAAAACCAATTTTCAAATAACAAATAAACCGATTAATTTGTGTCGGTTAACCGAAATTTATTTTTTTAGTACTTTTACCTATTTTTTTTTGCTTTATTTTGTTTTTTGATGTTTAATTTATAATTTAAATTCCGGTTCTGCTGAAAGAAGTTTAGGTCTAAAAAAATTATCAAACTCTCTTTAAGAACATGTAAAAACTTCGTCAAGAAAATATTTTATCGAAGTTTAAGTTAAGATGAAACTAGTCTGAAATTCACGGTTAGCGTGTTTTGTATCTCGTAAATGCACGAAAAGCCCTGGCAGAAATTCAGTCTTTTGCTCATAACTTTTGAACCACTTGACCGATTTTCCCGGATTGCAATACCATTCTGATCAGGTAAATGCCCAACATGTATGCCAAACTTCAGGAGCCTCCGTAAAGTCTTTCAAATGTTAGCGTGTTTTCAACAGACAGATGGACCCTTTTATTTTATATAATAAAAGGGTATAAAAAAAATAAAATTAGTTTTTCTTTTTGCAGGTCAACTCTGATCTTATACTTAATCTCTCTACTACCTGTTTCGTCTCTGCTGAAATTTTTTTATTCTACCAAATTTATTTTATATTCGCACGCTACTTTCCTTTAAAATAATGGTCATTCATTAAAATTATCAAAAGACATTATTCATGCAAATTTATCTAACTCAATAAATAATTTTGCATAAACACCCTTATATCCTGTCAAGGCAAACAAAATTACATAAAAACATTTAAGAGATATTCTTATGGGAAATTGTTAAGAAAATCACCTGCATTATTAGTTTCCCAAACAATTTCTTATGCAAGTCTTCTTACACATACATATGACAAGCATGAAAAATTTCTTTTAAGAATATCAGCAGGTTTTTCCATGGCAAATAAGGACAAATTCAGGTAGATTTCCTTAAACATAAAATGTTTGTCATAATAATGATTATAATAAATAATACTTTAAGAATTTGTGCAATAGATTTATTTAAATTGCACTTTCACTTTTGTGGATCTCAATGATACGATTTTTTTCTGTTTTGAAAAAGGAACAATGCCTTTTAAAAGATGCCTTTAGATTTTAAAGTATTATCCTGGCTGATGATGTTTTCTTAATACTCATTATTATTTCATATGCATACAATCAAGTCTGAGAAAAAATATAAAATAAAGAGAATACAAAGGACACATAGAAAAGGAAGCAGCAGTATAAGAAAAACATTGCTTTGCTATTGTTTTTGAAAAATTATTTTGAAAAAAAAAGAGAAAAACAAATCACTTGCTTTTTTTCTTTTACGTGGGAAAAAATTTGTTTGAAAATTTTTTTTTTTTAAGGGTTTAAAATTTTCTTACAAAATACACAATTTACAATTTGCAAAATTTTTATTGTTTACTCTGCTTCCAGTCTTATAGAAAATGAATTACATTTCCTATTCTACACAATTCATCCTTTATAATTTTTCAATTTATTTTTATTTTACAATCTTTAAATTAAATAAAAGAGTAATGAAAAATACAAAATAAACTAAAAAAAAACCTGCTGCTTATATTTGTAATTTTCGTATTTGAATTGTAAGAAAAGGTTAAAAGGATATCTATGTCCTTAATTGTATTTAGATATTAATAGCAGTCAATAAAAAAAATTGTTAAAATTTCTAAAGAACATCCTCCCCAGAACTGCCCTAATTTTTCACTTGTAGTTGTAGATTTTTATTTTTTTAAATCATAAAAACATTATATGAACATGTGGTAGGTACTTTTTTATAGTCTTATATAGTTTTTAAATTTTATATTTTATTGTTTTTTTTATTATTCTTATCGGTAGCGGATATCGTTTGAAATAATTTGATTGACTGGTCAAAAGAGAAAATCTATAATCATATTTATATTTGTATGAATTATTGTTTTTACAACTGATAAAACAATACACAGTTCCTTTTTTTATGATGTAAAAAAAACATGAAAAGAAATGTTTAAAATAAATATAGAACCGGTATATAAAATTATTTAGTTCGACCTTCAAGAATGAGTTCACTTATCTTACAAACAAGAATTCCAAACTTCGGATTTTAAGTCACCTGTCTGAGTTTTTGCACAGACTTAATGGGAAGAAAAACATGTGAGAAAAATATCAGAAACATTTTGGAACTTTTGAAAATCTTAGGAAATTTCAAAAACATTTTGGAAAACTTCGAAAAGTTAGAAAAACACAATTAAAATAGTAAACTTTGGCATTATATATAAATATATTATTGCACAAATTTTATTTAAAAAAATTGTTGAAAATATATTTTGAGAAAGTTTATTCTAGCTCGAAGCCATTATTTTCTTTACTAATTAAACTATGATATTCTCATAGAATAATGTTCAAGAAAATTATTTTTCTGTTTTAAATTTAAATGTTGGTAATTTTTGCAAGACTTAGTGGAAACAAATTTCGGAATTTGTCAGATTCCATTGTCAAGACTAATTAGCAAATAAAAAAATCCTTTACTACAACTAGCAAAAGGAATTTAAATGACAAATCGCTTATGTTCAAACAAAAATATTAATACATACACAGAATATAATATCGTATATTTTATTTTAATTAAAATTTTAATTGTTTTTTAATTTAATATTAATTAAATTTTTAATTAATATAATTAATTGTTTAATTAAATTTTTGACTTTATTTTAATTAACATTTTAATTGTTTTTAAATTTAAAATTAATTAAATATTTAATTAATATAATTAATTGTTTAATTAAATTTTTAGCTTCACTTACAAGGGAAGTCTCCCTGGTGTCACCCTCCGATCTTCATGAAATTTGGATATGTTGTTAAGAACGAAAATTAATTCGACACGTATTTTTTTTAGCGGCCCAAACTCATTTTTAGGGGGGGTCGATTTGTATGGGGGGAAACTGACCTTTTTCAGTTTTTTACGATTTACGTCTATTTAAACATCCCAGCAAAAACTTGGTAATGGGTGCCCCTTCCTGCCTCGCTTACGTGGTAATGGCTTTGAATACTACTAATTACCATTAGCATTACATTGCGCCAAAAAAGGCAAAATGTGGTTACCTCCAATGACATCACCGTGTTAAAGTAATTAACATTGAAATTGGGAGGTAACTAATTACTCATATTTTTGCTAACCCCTTTAGTTAATTACTTGGTAAGCGAAGTTTTTGCTGGGATAATTAATATAGGCATGTGTGGTATCAGATTAAAGGTATTAAAAATACCTATCTCGTGGTGCTAACAACGGGCCAAAGAAAATACTATTTTTCGACTTATTAACAAAAATGTCCAACAATTTTGTCATTTTACTTAATATGACGAAAAGTTCTGCATGTTTGGACCGTTCTTTGCACATGTAGATAGGTTTTCCAAAGACCTTTCATTTGGTATGCAACATGACTAGGTTTATTTGTATAATATATGAGATAAACGCAAAAAAACTGAAAAATTACCATTTCTTCCCCCTTATTTTCACCCCCTAATTATGAATTTGGGCCACTAAAAAAAAATATGCGTCCCTTTTTTTTTATACTCTACAAAATAAAACCAATTCCATAAAGATCGGCGGGTGACACCAGGGAGACCTTCCTTGTAAGTCGAATTTAACTCTTCTACTTTTTTACATATTTGTTTTACTTTCTGCAACAAATGAAACCTTTTTATGTCAGAATAACTTCAAAGTCCTGCACTTTGATCAAGGGGATAAGAAAATTACAGTTTTCTCGGTCCGCCGCCTTTTGTAGGAGTGGTCCGGCAATTTTTTTTCACATTTTAAAGCGCATTTTAGCAAAAATGCTAAAAATAAATACGTAAATATGTGTTTTAGTATTAAAATTGAAAAAAAAAAATAAGTTTTCATGCGTTTTTTATATTTTTAACATTTTTTTTGATAATACCGGTACGTACCGGTATCGACGTTTCGGTATCGGTAATACCGTAACCGATTCAACTCAAATACCGTAACCGATACCGATACCGAAATAAATAAAAAAAACGATACCAATACCGATATCGATACCTTTATTCGTTTCGATTGCCAACCTTGGTATTTACAAAAATGAAGCGTTATAAAACCAAGCGTTAGTTGGCGAGATTTTTCTTCTTTGGTGGCGCTGATAGCTAAGGCGTCGACAATTACCACTTCAGCCGGTAGGTCTTGGGTTCGAGCCTTGATCAGGGCAGCAATGATATTTTTTTTAATGTTTTTTTTATTTTTTTTTTTTTATTTTTTTAATAAATTTATTCAACTATTTTAATTATTGTAACATTATTTTAATTATTATAAAAATTTAAAGGCATTTTGATGGCATTTTCTTCTATGAATGACATTCATTAATTCTATGAATTTTATCTATGAATTAAATAAAATCTATAAATAAAATTCTATGAAATATATTCATTTCATACTAATGAATATTCATTCAGCCAATGAATTGTTTCATAGATTCTATTAATTTGGTTTTATGAAATTTGTTCATAGATATAATGAACAATAACTCTTTCAGTGCATTTGATGCCCCCAATTAGAGTTTCTGCACATAATATATAGAGCTCGATAGTCCTTGATTGCAGTGTTTAGATTGTCGCGTAGCGATCTGAAGTGATGGGTCGATGCAGAAATATCAATACCATCTGCACCTTGTTTCGCGAGCTTGTCCGCTCTCGCGTTTTCTTCAATACCTATGTGACCTGGTACCCATATTAGTTTCACCTTGTTCATATTCCCTAAACTTTGTAAGTTCACTCGAAAACAGGGATGTCAACTTAGTGCTTTTCGCGCTAGATCTAGTGCTTTTTGATGTGTCAAAACGCGAAAAATGTTCACCTAGTGCCAAATTAGAAAAACGCACTAACTTGGTGCTTTTTAAATTTTCAGTTGGTGCTTTTAGTGCTTTTTAAAATTAATTTTTATAGCCTCCAAACAAAGTATGGCGGTATACAAAGTTTGTTATTTCGAGTGTAACGCACCGAAATATTAGTCGCAGACCCCACAAAGTATATATTTTATTGATTTATGATCGATTTAAAAACGTTTTTTGAATGTCCGTCTGCCTGTCTGTGGAAAGCAATATACAGTTCAAACTAATTGTAAGAGCTAGACGCCTTAAATATGGAACAAATATATTTTTATGGTCAATGACTATTGGTCGTATTGAGTTCGGAGAAAGGGCAAAATCAGACTTAGGGAAAAATGTTTTCCCTTGAAGAACTAAACCACCCTTTAAAAAATAAATTTGGATGCTGATGCGAAAAATCCAGACCATATAAAATTGTACAAAGATTTATATCAGTTGCTCAAAATTTTAACCAACAAACTTATCAAAAATTTTATTTGAATAAAAATATTAATTTTTTTACTGTTTTTATCTATTTAAAAAACAGTCTAGTGCTTTTTTACCCTTTTTTTAAAGCAAATTTACGCGTTTTTACCCGTTTATAAAATTTTTGTGCGCGTTTTGCTCTCAAATAGTTGGCATCTCTGCTCGAAAACTACTTTTGACCTGATACAAAAGCTTTTAGAAGCTCTAGGATAGGGTCAACGGAAAAAAATTTGATTTTTCTAAAAATTTCTTGAAAGCGGGAAAAAACCGCCATTTTGTGCAAATTTCAAAAAGCAATATCTCAAAAACCGTTTGGCCGATTTTAAAATTCGGTTGATATGTGTGTTCACCGCATCAAAATTAATTAATATGATGTATCGCTAAACATGTTTTTTTATTTTTTTAATTAAAAAAAAAATCAAAAACTGTAATTGCCGGTCGTCTCAGGTTAATTTAATTCGATTGGCCTCAAATTTGTACCACATAACTTTTAGGTCTTGCAGAAAAATATTTGCCCAGACACTTGGGAAAACCAATAGTTGCCGAAAAAATGCCACTTTTATGTGTATGTATATCTTTTAAAAGAATTTGTCCTCATAATTTTCTGCATACAACTAAAATCTTTGAATATTTTTCTTTAAAATTTATCTTGTTGTGTCCCACTTTTATAATGTTAAAGGAAATCTATAAATTTCAATTTGGTTACGTGAAAATATATGGGGAAAAGTATATTTGTTAACAATTTCATGCAAAATGTTCGTTTTTTATGTCTTCATCCTAAACAAATAACATAAATTTTTTTATTGTAAATTATACAATTGATTTTCATGAGAAAAAATGCACTATGTTAGTAGAAGACAGACAGACGGACAGACGGACGGACAAACATAAAAAACGAATAGCAAAACTAAATTATACAAAACATGCAGATTTTTAAAAGGCCACTCAGAGTGAATGAATGGATGAATACAAAAATCGTATGTAAGGAATCAATGAATTTTTATGAATGAAACCGGATGATGAATAAAAGTCAAATTTAATTTGCATTTTTTGGAATTGAAATCCAAAAAAATAAAAATTCAAATAAATTATTTTGATGGGTTAAATAAAGTTAATCAAATCTAGGATTTTGAAACTAAAAATTTAAAAAAAAAAAACTAATTTTTTTTTTTTTTTTTAAATACTGCAAAAAGTGCTATCTACAATGTTATCGAAAATGAGCCTTTTAAAACAATCTGATCACCGATTTAGTTGACACTAATCAAATTTACTTTAAAATAAAAAAACTATTTTTAAAATTACTCTGTTTAACTAAAATTGTAAAAAAAAAGATTAGCTTTTACACTCAGAATTAGCTAAAATCGCCAGTTTTTTGGCTGTCCTCTAAAGTTTTGATTTTGTTTGAATGCAATCTCTCGTTATGTATTTCTTTTTGATTTTCCCAACAATTTCCTGTTGAACCCCATTTAGTTAGAAGAAAATTTATTATTTTACTTAAGAAATTCATATTTTTTTTGTTATTAATCATTATTTTTATCTGTTCTACTTAAACTAGAAATTACCTTATTTAGTAAATATGTTTTTATTCCCTACACCACACTATGGTACAGGGTATAATGAGTTTGTGCTGATGTTTGTAACTACCCGAAATAATGGTCCTAGACTCACCTTTAAGTATACCGATCGACTCAGAATCACTTTTTGAGTCCATTTGTCCGTGATGTCCGTCCGTACGTCCGTCTGTCTGTCCATGTAAACGGTGTAAACACGAAACAGATCGCAATTTTTAATCAATTGACTTGAAATTTGAAATTTCAGCCTCTCTTGGCCCAAGGACGAAGGATTGAATTTGGAAAAAATCAGTCCATATTTAGATCTAGCACCCATAAACCCCAGTTATGGACTAAGGCCACTTGTGAAAATTTGGCCCGATATTCAGTTAAAGCGATTTATTGGTAACAAATAGAAGCCTTTTCTCTCAAATTTGATTTGTGAGTGTTTTTTACACTAATTAAAGGTTTGACAAAATATTATTCTAATCGGTCCATGGGACCTATTTTCCGGGAAACTCTGGTGTAGGGTATTATATGGTCGGTCTTGACCGACTATAATTTTCTTACTTGTTTTTACTTATATTTAGTTAAATTGTTAATTAATTTTATTTATGTTTTTTATATTTTTTCTAGTTCTTATGACAGTTATCTTTAAGTTTGTAAAATAGTTTTTTTATTCTTTTCAACTTCAATCTACCATATTTAGCATATAATACCATTTTAAATATAATTTTTTTTCTTAAACAATTACCTCATATAACAAATAACCATAAAATGTCTCTATGTTTAACATAGTCTTGCAGCGGAATTATTTAAAAGAATTTAATCTTTTTTGAATGAATTTCTATTTTTAGATTGATCTGTGTAAGCGTTAAAAGAATTGTATAATACTCTCCACAGTTTGGGAGCGAATTCCCAATACGCGGTACTCAGAAAAAAACAAATTGTTATATTGACCCCCAAATTAGTGAATACAATAAATTTTTCCACTGAAAGGGCTTCTATACGGAAATTTGTAATATCAACAAACATTTGTAAATTTTGATTGTTGAAAAAATAATTTTTGTTTTTTTCCACAAAGAAATTCAACAAACAATAACACAATTTGTTGATCTGACAAAAGTAAAACATCTTATTTTTTTCAACAAACACAATTTGTTGATCTCACTAATGATTTTTTTTTTTTTTCAACAAAGAAATTTAACAAACACTATTTGTTGACATGATAAATGAGTTTTAAAATAAAATTACTTGACTGAGTTTGTTGAAAAAAATTTCGAAGTTTTGTGTTATGGACTAACAGGCGGCCGTTTCTACTAAATGTTTGGTTGATATCATGTTTTGTTGATTTATAACACTGTGCAACAAATTTTGGGTCATCGCATTGAGCCTCAATGACTTCAACGCCATATGAAAGTAGACCATCAAATGGACAAAATCACCAAGGGGTTTTGCAAAGTCAGTTCGGATTTCTTTTTTATAGCCCACTGAAGTTTTTATTTTTTTTATCAAAGGCGTTTGGAAAACGTCAAAAATACTATAATAAGAACACATCTGAGCATTAAAATATGATTTGATGTCTTCAGTGAAATTTTATGGCGGTTCTTTTCTTAGAACATTTTAACCCTCTAACTGCCATTTTAAGGGGTCATTTTAGTCCTTTTTCAAAAACTAAACACAGAAGTCTAATAAAACGTCCATTTAGAGGGTTAAAATGTTCTACAAATATTTTCCTCATAAAATTTCACTAGGGGTTGTCAAATGTTCAAAGTTTGTGCGATATGCGCAAAGTGCTTAAAAAGGGTCAAGTATAAATAATCAATATTTGTTATTTTTTTTTTACCAAAGCAGTGTTAAAAAATATCGACAAAAAACAGTGCAAATATACTTTTGAGCTAAAAATGATGTTCTGATGTATTTTATAAAATTTTATGATGATTCTTTTCTCTGACCAAATTACCCCTGTAGCTCCCGTTTTAAAGGGTCATATTTGTCCTTTTTTAAAAGAAATACAAAAAAAGTCTATAAAAAAAGGCAGTTAAAGGGTTAAAATGTTTTGCATCGAATTTTACTAGGGCACGTCTAAGACAGAAAGTTCGTCTAGCATATAAAAAATGCTTTAAAATTTTGAAGTATTAAAAATTTTTTTTATATTTTTTTTGGGCCGAAATAACAAAAAAAAAAAACAAGTAACAAAGTAAAATACGACTTTGTCGAATGTATTAAACTCTCCACGATTTAAAAAAGTTTATTTGCAAAAAAAAAAAACAAAAAAAATTTTTAAAAAAAAAATCCGCGAAAAACAATTTTTGGTAAAAAAAAATTCTACGAATTTTTTTTTTAATATGTTCGTACTTGTTTAAATACCATTCGGTGATCAATTCTGTTCACATGTGTCAAGCAGCAGCCGAATTAAAGCATATTGTGTTTTTAGGTTATGTTGAATGTACCATAATTTTCGATGTGTTCTTACATTTTCGTTCATAACTTTTGAACCGCTGGACCGATTTCGGTCAAATGCAATACCAAATTACTTAGGGCAACAGCCCTAAGTATTAATACATTCGACAAAGTCGAATTTAACTTTGTTACTTGATTTTTTTTTATATTTGGGCCCAAAAAAAATATAAAAAATTTTTTTTCAATACTTTAAAATTTTTAAGCATTTTCTATATGCTGGACGAACTTTCTATCTTAGACGTGCCCTAGTAAAATTTGAGGCAGAAAATATTTGTAAAATATTTTAACCCTTTAATTGCCTTTTTTATAGACTTTTTTTGTATTTCTTTTAAAAAAGGACAAATATGACCCTTTAAAACGGCAGCTAGAGGGTTTATTTGTTCAAAGAAAAGAATCTTCATAAAATTTTATAAAACACATTAGAACATAATTTTTAGCTCAAAAGTATATTTGCACTGTTTTTTGTCGATATTTTTTAACACTGCTTTGGTAAAAAAAAAATAACAAACATTGATTACACAGCTCAACAAGAAAATGCGTATTGGATTCTGGTTAGTGATTTGGATGGTGTCTGTTGCGCTGATTCCAAATCCGGAGCCCAAATTTGTCTATCACATCAGGATTTTGAGTAATTCGCGGTTAAAGGGCCGAAAAAGGGCATTTTTGACCCTTTTTAAAAGCTTATAATATTATATCCTGACATGCAAATGACTTGGTATCAAGCTCATTCGAAAGCCTGTTATTTTCTCTTAAAGATAAGATAAAATGTTCTAAAAATTTAATTTTCTAAAATGGTAAAAAAATCATTAGCAAAAAACCTTCTATTTTTTCAATATTTAGTTTATTTACACAGTGTTTTTTAACAAATTTCCATACAAATTCATACGTAAATTTTAGATTTATAGCACTTGTGGCTAATGATTTTTTTACCATTTTAGAAAATTAAATTCCAAGAAGATTTGATCTTGTCTGAAAGAGAAAATTACACACTTTCGAATGAGCTAGATACCAAGTCATTTGCATGTCAGGATCTTATTTTATAGGCGTTCAAAAATGGTCAAAATGGGCATTTTTTGATACTTTAACCGCGATTTTCTCAAAATTGTGACGTGATAGAAAAATTTGAGTGACCATTTTGGAATCGGGGCACCAAACTCTATCAACTTTTTTTGGTTTCATCCAAAACGCAGCGACTAACCTCAGATTTGTAGAGCGATGTTATTTATACATGACCCTTTTTAAGCACTTTGCGCATGTTGCACAAACTTTGATCATTTGACAACCCCTAGTGAAATTTTATGAGGAAAATATTTGTAGAACATTTTAACCCTCTACATGGACGTTTTATTAGACTTCTGTGTTTCGTTTTTGAAAAAGGACTAAAATGACCCCTTAAAATGGCAGTTAGAGGGTTAAAATGTTCTAAGAAAAGAACCACCATAAAATTTCACTGAAGACATCAAATCATATTTTGAAGCTCAGATGTGTTCTTATTATAGTATTTTAGACGTTTTCCAAACGCCTTTGATAAAAAAATAAAAACTTCAGTGGGCTATAAAAAGAAATCCGAACTGACTTTGCAAAACCCTTTGGCGATTTTGTTCATTTGATGGTCTACTTTCATATGGCGTTGAAGCCATTGAGGCTCATTTTTCGTGTTGCACAGTGTAATTGATGTTTGTTGATTTAAATTTGACGATTTTTTTTTTCTGTATATATTTCAACAAATTGAGGTTTGCATTTAATTTATGCAATTTTATCATTATTTAAATTATTTGTTTCTATGCCCACAAGGGGTGGAAGAGTGCAAGAGTTTTCGATTTCGACACTATAATGTATATATTAGACTTAATTTTGAAAATTTGATCTGCGGATATCATCACATTTTTGAAGGATTTAGGGGAACTAAAAAGAATGGCGGTATTTTTTTGGAAAAAAATTCGCTCCTTGGGGTGGTTCAACGCATCTGAAAACGTGAATTTTGAGCTGATTTTTCTGCAGAGCAAAAACGGCTGAAAATATCGCAAATCTGATTCCACCAGTCGATTCTACATCAAAAAATAATGCAATGGACGTTTTTCAAACTCTTAAAATAAGTTCCAAAAACCCACCACAGAGGGCGGAACTACAAGGTTTTTCCATTTTTTTTTTAAATAAATTTTTTAAATATGCACAATTAAAGGGCATTTTCAGCTTAACAAAATGATACCAAATTTTCGGTTCTATCACAACCCGTTAAAAAGTTATAAGCTCTCAAAAATGGAGAAAAACACGTTTTTTGAGAACTTTGATCTTAGTTTTCTCGAAAACATGACGTGATAGAAAAATTTGGAAACTAGATTCAGAATCAGCATCGAAATGTTAATCGAAAGCAAGATTTATGATCCCAGAATATCATCCAAAAACATCACAAAAAAATGCTCTCAATAATGCACAAAAATGCGTTTTTTGTGAACTTTGACCGCAATTATCTCAAAAACCTGACGTTACGGAACATTTTGGAAAACAGATTTGGAATCAGCATTGAAAGGAAAATCGAAAACGAGTGTCCAGACCGCTGATCCATCCAAAAAATTTCAAATTTCGGTCAGTGTTTTATAATTTTGCCATTAGAAAAACAACTTTGAAGCCTTATAACTTTTTAATGAGTTGTGATAGAAAGGTGCTTTTGGTACCAATTTTCTTAGCAAAATAAATTTTTTTTAAAAAAAATCGATTTTTCCGCCCCCTGTCGTGGGTTATTGGAACTTTTTTAAGAGTTCAAAAAACTGCTCTTGTATTAATTTTTGCTGTAGAATCGACTGGTGAAATCAGATTTGCAATATATTCAGCCGTTTTTTCTCTGCAGAAAAATCAGCTCAAAATCCGCGTTTTCAAATGCTTTGAACCACCCCAAGGAGTGAAAATTTTTCCAAAAAAATACCGGCATTCTTTTTAGCTCCCCTAAATCCTTTAAAAAAATGATGATATCCGATAAACAGATGAAGTGACATAGTCACCAAACGAACTCTAGTATATATATATAGAACCTCTAATTTTGTGAGGTTCGTAAAAAAATAAATTAGCCAAAAAATGAGGCACAAAAACCCATAACTCCCCTGGACTTGCCCTAAAGAGGTCAAATGTGAGACATAACCCCCCCCCCCCCATTAATTTTGCCTCCCGAACACTTTTGCCAAACATAACTAAGCCCTATATTCCTATCTCCAATCCCTAAGGGGGCTCCCATAAAATGTTTCAATTTTTAAAAATATTTGCTCTGGCTGTCCTAGAAGTGACTCTAGAGGAGTCAAATGTATGACCGACCCCCAATATTTTTTCAACTCCAAAATTTTTTAGAGTCCCCATACATTTTTTTATTATACCCTCCAACCACAGTATGGAGGTATACTCACTTTGTCATTCCGTGTGTAACGCATCGAAATATCGGTCGGGGACCCTATAATGTATATGGGACATTCCATGTCAAATCAGGCACTTTGAAAATAATTTTTTTTTAGATTTTCCCAATTTGTTTACAGTATTTAGTACCCTTCGAAAACTCCTTCGTGGTAAATTTTCAGATTTTTTTGGTGACCCGTTCAAAAGATATCGCATTTTTAAAAATTTGTAGTTTGTTCCTTTACTCAAACTTCTTTTACTCATAACTTCTTCAATAATGGTCCAAATTTAAATTTTTTTTTTTTAATTTTTTGTGTTTACGTACTTTTTAAAAAAAAATAAAAAAAAAAATCTCAAAAGCGCTCTAGTATGCGATTTTTAAGTTTTAAAATTTAAATCTCATTTTTGAAAATGTTTGAACTCTTCGATTTTTTGGACATTTTTTGTGTAAAACTTCATTGGATTCTACAAATTTTTTGCCCAGGAGGATCATGGGATAACGATTATTACTATTTTTTAAAATTTTTTTTTTAAATTTTATTGTAATTTTCCAATCTTAAAATCATTTCTACTGCTCCAATGGTGCGTCATAGAGGGATCATTTATAAGGCCGACCCCCATTAATTTTTACGTCTTAACAATTCTTTGGAACAAACTAATACCCTATCTCCAATTTCTAAGGGGGCTCCCACACAAGACGACTTTTTTTAAAATTTGCTCCAACCGCTCTAACTGCCTTAAGAATGCCTTTAGAGCAATCAAATGTATGACCAACCCACAATATTTTTTTATTCCAAACATTTTCTCAGAACACACCTACCCTCTATCTTTAACAACGAAGGGGGTTCCACAATTTTTTTTATTTTTTGTAAATTTGTTTTATTTACTCAGCTTCGACCGGTCCAATGGTGCATCCGATAGGGGTCATTGGTGAGACTGACCCCCATTTATTTTTATTCTCCAACATTTTTGTACAACATACCTACGCCCTATCTCCACTTCCAATGACCCCGAGGGGAGTCATTGGTGAGACCGATTCATTATAATCGCGGTTAAACATATATTCATTGATTATAATAGTATTATAATAAATATAAATTCATTATAATCGTTGTATAATAAAATTAATGATAATACTTATAACTAAATATATATAAATTCATTATATCCGTGTTATAATATACATTGGGTCATTATAATGGTATTATAATAAAAATAAATTTATTATAATCGCGAAATATTAAAAATAAAGTTCATTGTAACCGTGGTATCATAATTTAAAATTATTAATAATCGAGGTAAAATAAATATAAATTCATATTGGTCGTGTTATAATACACAAAACTTTATTAGAACTGTATTAAAATACATGTGAACTTATTATAATAATGTTACAATATACATAAATTCAATATAATCGAGGTATAATGCATATAAATTCATTAAAACTGTGTTATAATGAATATAAATTTATTATAATCGTGGTATAATGAATATAAATTCATTATAATCGTGATACAATAAGGAGGAAAACATTATAATTGTGCTATAGCAAATCTAAATCCATTATAATCGTGGTATAATGAATATAAAATCATTATAATCGTTATATAATAGAAATTAAAGTATTATATCAAATATAAATTTGTTATAAACGTGTTATAATAAATATATAATACATATCAGCACATTATAATGGTGTTATAATTAACAAAAATTCTTTATAATCGTTGTATAATGAATATAAATTTATTATACTCATGATATAATAAGGAGGAAATGATTATAACCGTGTTATAATATACCCAAATTTATTATAATCGTGTTATAATACACATTTATTCATTATAATCGTGGTATAATAAACATAACTTTATTATAACCGTGGTATAATACACACTAGCTCATTATAATCGTGTTATAATAAACATAAATTCATTATAACCGTGGTATAATGAATATAAATTCATTATAATCGTGATATAATAAGTAGGAATTCATTATAATGGTGTCATAATACACATAAATTTATTATAATCGTGGTATAATACACATAAATTCGTTAAAATCGTGGTATAATAAACCAAAATTCATTATAACGGCGGTGTAATGAATATAATAAACAAAAAATTATTATAATCGTTGTATAATGATTATAAATGTATTATACTCGAGATATAATAAGGAGGAAATGATTATAGCCATGTTATAACGTACATAAATTTATTATAATCGTGTTAAAATACACATTAATTCATTATAATCGTGGTATAATAACTATAAATTCATTATAATCATGATATAATAAATAAAAACTCAATATAATTGTGTTGTATTACACACAAATCTATTATAATTGTGGTATAATAATTATAAGTTTTTAATTATTATATTATTTTAATATTTACTTCCCCGTTTTACTCATCGTATAATAAATAAAATATTAGTATAATTACCGTATAATAACTATAAATTCATTATAATATAATAAACATAATAAATCCGTGTAATACAGATTCTAAAAAGAAATTTTCCACAGAAAAGTTCTCGGATTCTAAAAATTTTTTGTTTTAAACTCTTTGATTTTATTTTGAAAATTCTTAATTTGTTTTCCTCCAGCTACACGGTTCGACACATTTTCTAAAAAAAACCCTAGCCTGAATACCTTATCGCAAAAGTTCAAATTCCTTATCATCTCTGTTCCATTTCATCCCAACCTGTATGTGTTAAATCAGTTATAGTCAGTCTATAGTCTACATTTTCTATTCCTGTATATTTGTACTACTAATACTATTACGACTACTTACAGCTCATATGTATGTATTTCAACCACTAATGGCAATTTTCCATTTACAAAAGTCTTAACATGTTTTATGAAATTTATCGTGTGTAACATGTTAAGATATGAACATATTAAATGAATTGAATGTAAATAGGAGAAAAAAAACTACAGTTTACATAAAAATCATATAAATTTGCATTTAGTTTAGAAGCAGTCGAGGAACAACAAAACTAAAAAAGGAAAATATGTCTGGTTAGATTAAATGTGTAAACAATAGTTTTGTTCAGAAAACAAATATGCACTTGATTTTTATCGCAAATTTTTAATAAAGTACTTAGTTAAGTGTAAAATTTAACGCAAGATTTTTTTTTTTCTATTTTGCTCTTGGATTTTATCTTTCAAAAAAATCTTTTCAGTTGCACATTTAGTTTTGTACCGTCTAAATGTGGAATGATTTATATAAGAAATTAAATAATAAAATGGAAAAATATGTATTAAAAAAATTAATTTGAAAAATTTGTAAGAAAACAGCAACAATAGTTTTAAAGTTCGAGAGCGAATAGTTTAGCACATTATTTTACAGTTAGCTTTTACGCATTTCCTGCACTTAAGCGCCATATTTTCCTAACAATATGGGCAGCTTGAATATTGTTTTAATTGCCTAAGACTGCATTTGGAAGTGCTTAAATTGATCAAATTAGTCCATATGTATGCTGTGATAAGCTTAAGTTTCTGATGTAGGCTCAGCTCCCAAAAAATAGATCTTACAAGAAAGGTCTTTCACAGGGCACCCACCGATTGCCCTGAAACTTGCATAAAGGAAAGAGGGGAGCAAAATAAGAGTTACTTGTTTTTTTTAACCGCCCAATCTCAAATTTAAAAAAGGGTTGCCACCTTATGAAAAAATTATACATTTGTTTTAGAAAATCGAAAGAAAAAAATAGTAATAATCGAAATCCCACGATCTTACAGGGCAAAAAATTTGTAGAATTGATAGAAGTATTCAACAACATTTTTTTTACAAAAATCGAAGGATATTAACATTTTCAAAAATAAGATTTAAATGTTTAAACTTAAAAATCGCATACAAGAACACTACGAAGAATTTTGCAGGAATTTTTATTTAAAAGTCAGGTAGAGAGGGGCACATTCTGGTTAATTTAGAGAAGCTACATATTTTAGCTTTAAAATGTATACTCCAAATGGAATTTATAAGTTTGGCTTCTATTTTTTTTTTAATTTTTAAAGCAGGCCAAACCCGCAAAACAAATTTGTAAAAAATGGCGGTTTTTTCCTACGTTCAAGAAATTTTTTAAAAAAAGTCTCAAAATTTCATTCTGCCGACCCTTTTGTAGAGCTTGAAAGAATCTTTCATTTAAAACTATTTTGAGCCAAATCCTATAATTTTAAGCAGTTGCAAGTGCCACATTTGGCCAATCTAGGACGACAAAAATCCAATTTTATTTATATTGACTAGAAATTCGGTACAAATGTTCGTTTTGACTTCAAAAACAACATTATGAAAAATATGGGAGGCCAGTTAACGGCCACGCCCACTTTTTAAAAAATTTTTAATTTTGGTTGTAATTTCTTTAAACTTGGTATATATACTCTCTAGGACTGTAGAAATAATATCACAAAAAATGGGGGCGGTCAGACAACTGCCACGCCCACTTTTTAAAAATATGCATAAAAAATATGTAAAAACAAGGTTTACATATCGTCCCACTGTAGTCGGCGTCGCAGACGGTCGCAAAAGTTAGCCGTTGAAATAAGTACTATGGATATTGGTCAATATGTCTGAAAAAGTCCGGCGACCAATAGAGACCAAAAACAAAAGTTCTATTCCATCAAAAAAAAAATAAATATATAATTTTTTTTTAAAAAACTTTTATTATGTTAAAA
The DNA here is from genome assembly GCA_963921195.1 of Pegoplata infirma. NCBI lineage: Eukaryota > Metazoa > Arthropoda > Insecta > Diptera > Anthomyiidae > Pegoplata > Pegoplata infirma. The sequence continues at coordinate 27,038,778 of OY992537.1, forward strand.
ATTTAATAAAAATAGAAAAATTGTTTAAAAAAAGAACAAAAGATATGACTTAAAGCCTTTAAATATCCTTTAAAATTACCAAAAAAGAGTGTATAAATATATTTTTTTGTTAAAAAGTTACAACCGTTTAAAATCGACTTAATTAATGGGAAATAATGAACACTACTTTCAGGATTTTACAAGATGCAACTTTATGCATAATAAAGAATAGAATTATAGTTCTTATATGAGTATTTTCGTTTTATTAGGAATGTTTTATAATACATACAAACTAATCATAAAAATCGTGGAAACTTTATTTTTTGATTTTTGTCGTGCTAGATTGGCCAAATGTGGCACTGTGCGTGGCGCCCATCGATCAAAGTTTTGGCTTTTTAGAAACTTTTTCCAAAAACCCTATACTTTGATCGAAGGGTGCCACGGGTTAAAATGATCAGATTTGGCTCAAATTAAGCTTAAATGAGAGACTGCTCTATGAAAGGGTAAAAATATACAAATTTGTAGAGTTTTTAAAAAAAATTCTTAAACGTAGGAAAAAACCACCCATTTTTGCAATTTTTTGACAAATTTTAAATGGCGATATCTCGAAAACCGTTCGACCGATTTTATAAATTTTTAGATATTTGTATTCAGCATGCTAAAATTAATAAAAATTATGTATCGCAAGATAATTTTATTCTTATTTTTCATTTTCAAAAATCCAAAATTTTGGTGGAAATTTTCCAAAAGTCCAAAACTTTAATCGAAGGGCGCCACGGGTTAAAATGATCGACTTTAGCTCAAATTAGTTTTAAATGAATGATTGTTTCGAGCTCTACAAAAGGGTCGCCGGAATGAAATTTTGAGACTCTTTTTAAAAAATTTCTTGAACGTAGGAAAAAACCGCCATTTTTTGCAAATTTCAAATAGCGATATCTCGAAAACTGTTCGACCGATTTTAATGTTTTTTATATTCGCGCTTGGCACATTAAATTAACACATATGATGTGTCGAAAGATATATTTATTATTTATTTATTTTTTTTTTAATTTTTCAAAAATCCAAAATTTTGACCGCCGGGCGCCACGGGTTAATTTAATCCGATTGTCCTCAAATTGGTACCACATGAGGTTTAGGCCTAGTAGAATAAAAAAATGCCCAGACTTTGAAAATCAGAGAAGAAAAAATTTTACTATACAGAAAAATGCCAGTCTAATGGGGCACGTGCGCCAAGCTGGTGTTATTTAAAACATAATTTAATTAAAACAAATAAAAAAGTTAAATTCGGCCTTGCCGAATGTAGTGATACCCTCCACAATTTCAAAAAGATTATTGCAAAAAACTTTATTTAAAAGGAAATTACATTTGAAAAAAAAAATTTTTTTTGAAAAAAAAAAATTTCCGCGAAAAAAAATTTTGGTAAAAAAAAATCCGGGATTTTTTTCTTTTTTTGTCAAAAAATATGTTCGTACCTGTTTAAATACCATTTGGTGTTCAATTATGTTCACATATGTCAACCAGAAGCCGAATTAAAGCATTTTGTATTTTTAGGTTATGTTGAATGTACTGAAATTTTTGAGGTGTGCTCACATTTTCGTTCATAACTTTTGAACCGCTGAACCGATATCGCTCAAATGCAATACAAAACTTCTCGGGAGAACTTCCAATAAATATGTTAAGTTTCAGTCATCTCTGTGCAATATTTTGTCCGCGACAGCATTTTCCACAGACAGACAGACAGGCAGACGGACAGACGGACATCGCTAGAATGTCTTAAAATCGATCGGGCGTCATGAATATATATACTTTATGGGGTCCCAGATCGATGTTTCGATGAGTTACAAACGGAATGACAAACTTATATATACCCTCTATCACTAAGTGGAGGGTATAAAAACATAATTTTATTGAAACAAATCAAAAAATATACTACCCGTGCGGCACATTAGCCAGCAAACTACCCCATTCCAATTGGCGTATCTACCCCATGGGGTACAAACATCATCTGCGAATCAACCCCATGGGTCACTTTCGACGGCGAAACTACCTCCATTTTATGTGGCGTATATGGGTAGATATATCGTAGGCTAATGTGCCCAATGGGGTACATACACGGGATTGTGACCCTCTCTACCCTATATAAAAAACCAAAATTTTAATAATTTTTATACCCTCCACTCTAGTGATAGAGGGTATATATAAGTTTGTCATTCCGTTTGTAACACATCGAAATATTGGTCTAGGACCCCATAAAGTATATATATTCATGATCCTTGATCGATTTTAAGTCGATCTAGCGATGTCCGTCCGTCCGTCTGTCTGTCTGTCCGTTGAAAACACGCTAACTTTTGAAAGACTTTACGGAGGCTCCTGAAGTTTGACACATATGTTCTCCATTTACCGGGTCAGGTTGGTATTGCAATCCAGCGAAATCGGTCAAGTGGTTCAAAAGTTATGAGCAAAATAGTAAATTTCGGCAAGGGTATTTTTCGAAGTTACAAGATTAAAACCACTATAACTTTCGAAAGACAATTCTGAGGAGGCTGAAGCTTAGCATATATATTTGTCGTTCCCCAAGGCTATTTGGTTTTGAATTTCAGCAAAATCGGTTCAGTGGTTCAAAAGTTATAAACAAAGGACTGAATTTCAGATTTGTGTCACCTTAAACTGTTGAAAACTAGTTAAACAAGTTTTAAAAGCATGGTGAAATACCAGTTTTTTAAAACTTGTTGTTGTTTGTTTTCTTGTCGTGGGGTCCAGTTTAGTTGTTAGGCAAGTAAATATTTGTTATTGTATTTGTAACTGTATGTAACGGTGTATAGTAAGAATTTTTGGAAAAAAATCAAATGAAGTAAATTAAAAAGTGGGAAATATGTGAAATATTTTTTTTGTATTATAAAACAACAAATCTTAAAGCATTATAATCATGTTATAAAGCGTTATAAAGTATTACAGTTTGTTATAATCGCAGTATGGTACTTTATAATTCGTTATATTTATAATGATATTAATTATGATACATCGTGGTATACTACATCGTTATTTATTAAAATAAAGTCACTTTAGGGTAATTCCAAAAATTTTCACCCCACTGTTCGGAAACATGCCTTTGGACGCCACTGAGAATTTGGCTCATAGATATTCAAGTTTATATGAGATATGTTGTATTTTTGGATTTTCAAAATTTGCTGTAGTTTTCAAATTATCGCGGGTCAAAGTTCGACTTTTTTAGCAAAAGTCAAAAAAATACATGACGTTTAACGTGCTCTAGCTTTTTAACTAGTAATCCGATTATCACAAGTAATGGCTCATATAAAAGCTTAATTCTTCTTCTTTTAGGAAAAATTTTCAAAAGCATACGGTTTTTTTTTAGAAGTGTTGCAAAAATTCAAAAACATTTTTTTTTTGCGAATATTTAAAAAAACACATCTTCGATTTTTTTAAAAAAAAGTTTGGTGATAAACAATACTGTTTTGTACTACATATCCAAAATTCAGAGTGGGATCCCAATGGGATCAAAAAATATTCTGGTTTTAGTACGAAGTTCTTAAATTTTACCTTAGAAAATTAAAATTTTATGTTTCTTCAATATAAAAATTTAAATTTTCAAAGAAAATTATACTATTAAAATTTTGAAAAACATTCAAAACATTAGAAATTTAAATTTTCTAAGGGAAAAATATGAGAAGCTCGTACTTAAAACAGAATAGTTTTTGATCCCATGGAGATCCCACTCTGAATTTTGAATATGTTATACAAAACATTGTTATTTTTCACCAGAATTTTTTTTTAAAAATCGAAGATGTGTTTTTTTAAATATTCGAAAAGAAAAAATGTTTTTGCATTTTTGCATCATTTCTGTAAAAAAAACTGTGTTATTTTAAAAATATTTTCTAAAAGAAGAACCCCAGCTTTCACATGAGCCTAAATTTGTGAAAATCGGGTCATTGGTTAAGAAGTTACAGCTCTTTAAACGTGATGTATTTTTCTTACTTTTGCTTAAAAAGTTAATCTTTGACCCGCCATAATTCGTTAAATACACCAAATGTAAAAAAACGATATATGGTACATATATTGTATTTATGAGGGCTATATATGTGTCAAGGTTCAAATTAATCTGAGACACCATTTCCAAAAATGACTAAAATTTGAGCTAAATTTTCTGGAATGGCCCTTTATAAATCATTATAGACTTGGAAAAAAACTATAATTAATAATAATCGGTTTATAGTACATTATAATTCATTATAATGATGTTTAAATAAATTATAATGTGTTACATTGTGTCATAAATCATTATAATGATGGTTAAACAAATTAAAATGCATTATAATTGTGTTATAATGCGTCATAAATCATTATAATGGATTATAACAGTGTTTAAATATATTAAAATTCATTATAAACCCGGCATAATACTTTGGGTACGTTCAGCAGAGAAAGCTGCTACCCAGCTGCTCCTCAACATTCTGCTGAACGGTTTAATTTTTGACATTTCAGTCAACATGTTGGGTGAGCGCTTCTCATCACTGGTAGCGTTAAAAAATTATGCTACATTTGATCACAAACTGATAAATAAGCTGTTTTATTGAAATTATTTCTTTTTTTTTTACGTTATTTAAGGAAATAAACAAAAATATCATAAAAAAGTAATTTCCATAGATAAAATAAATGAAAATATAAAAAAACAATCATTTATTCCAATATTTTAAAACATTCATAAAAAATTGCGTTCAGCAGAATCAACTAATCAGAACATGCTACATCTCAACTGTTGAGTAGCAGGTTTCTCTGCTGAACACGCTCTTTATCAATAGTTATAACTTATTAAAAAAAGGTATACAATATATAATCTGTCGCAAAATAAATTATAATTTATTATAAAGGATTGAAAACACATTATAATTTATTATAATCGATTGAAATACATTATAATTTATTATAATCGATTGCTTTTACGTTATAATTTATTATAATGATGAAAAATAAATTATAATTTATTATAAAGGATTGAAAATACGTTATAATTAATTATAATGATGAAGAAATAAATTATTATTTATTATAATACATTATATTTTTGTTAAACAAAAAAAAAACTTGCTATTATTTTTTCTCATAGTGTGTAGTTCTTATAAAAACCCTTAAACAATTTAAAAATTACTTCATTGCCGAAAAATGTAAATTTTCTGTTTTAAATTGTTATTAAAACACAATCATCAATATAATCGCTTTATGAATTTATAGTCTTTATTTCAAAATTGCTTAAAAGACAAAAATCTACAAGTTATTATTGATCTTCTTCATATTCGTTTTGATGGATTTGTGTCCTTTTTAAATACCGTTTGTTATTTGTTTTATTTTGAAAATGCCGCCAAATTTTTGTGTGTGTGTTTTTTTTCAACTTTGATTTGTTTTTGTTCCTTTTTAGCTTATTATAATATGTTGATATTAGCTTTAAGTTTTTTTTTTTTTTGGTTAACAGTTGACCATAAACGTTAAAGTTAGTCACAACAACAAGTTTTTAAGATGATATTTTTTTGTTTTGTTTTGTATAAGGCATCAAGTGCAAGCTGGTTTTTTTTGTTGGCGATTTTATAAGCGGCTTATTACAAAAGAATTGTTTTGCAAATATTTTTGAAATGAGAAGTTTTTTTGTGATGTATTCGGTGCATAAAAACAAATAATTTTAAATAACTATGGTTGTTTTTTTTTTGGAGACAAAACAGAAGCTATTTTTTGGGGATTTTAATGAAGTGAAATAATAAAAAAAACAAAAGATTTTAGAAACGAACTTGTAGCAAAATTTTTACTTTATTTAAAGGAAAAATGGCACTGCTATGAGTCTAAGATTTTTCTGAACAAGAAAATATTTAAGAAACGGACTATTTCTTTTGCGAAAAATTTCTCTGAATGTACAATTTTTTTCAATACGAAAAATGTCTTCGAATTCAAAATTTTTTTCTATACGAAAAATATTTTAGGAACTAAAAATTTGTCTATACGAAATTATTTCTGAAAATCTGAGAATTTTTCAAAAATAAAAATATTTCAGAATTTCGAGAATTTTGATTTACCCAAAATATCTAAGAATTGAGATTTTTTTTTTTAATTTCACAGAATATGAGAGTTTTTATTTAAAAAAAAATTCATCAGAATCTAAGATTTTTTTTATTACAAAAATATTTCAAAATCTGAGAATTTTTCTATATGAAAAATATATCAGAATCTGAGAATTTTTCTACATGTGAGAAATTTTCTCTTCGAAAAATATTTCAGACTCTATGAGTTTTTATGTACAAAAAATATCTCAGAATCTGAAAACATTTCGATAAAGATAATATCTCAATATCTGTTAATTTTTCTATAAGAAAAATATCTCGGAATCTGAGAATAATTCAATACGAATATATCGCAGAATCTCAAAATTTTCTATACGAAAAATATATCAGCATCTGAGAATTTCTCTATGTGAACAATATCTAAGAATTTTCTATATGAAAAATATTTCAGAGTCTGAAAATTTTTTTATATAAAAAATATTTCAGAATCTGAGAATTTTTCTATACGACAATGATCGCAGAAGCTGAGAATTTCTCTATACGAAAAATATCTCAGAATCTGAGAATTTTTCAAAACGAAAAATATCTCAGAATCTGATTTTTTTGCGGATAATATCTCAGAATCTTAGAGTAGTTTTTCTATACGACAATGATCACAGAATCTGAAAAATTTTTCTATACGAAAATATCTCAGAATCTGAGAATTTTCTATACGAAAAAAGCTGAGAAATTTCCCAAACGAAAAATATCTCAAAATCTGAGAATTTTTCTATACGAAAAATTCTCAGATTCTGAGAAATTTTCTATAGAAAAAATATGCGAAAAATATCTTTCTATGCGAAAAATATCTCAGAATCGGAGAATTTTTCTATACGAAAAATGTCTCAGAATCTGAGAATTTTTCTATACGCAAAACGTCTCAGAATCTGAGAATTTTTCTATACGAAAAATATCTCAGAATCTGCGAATTTTTCTATACTAAAAATGTCTCAGAATCTGAGAATTTTTCTATGCGAAAATTATTTCAGAATCTGAAAATTTTCGAAAAACATCTTAGAGTTTAAGAATTTTTGAATACGAAAAATATATAAGAATCTGAGAATCGTTCTATTCGAAAAATATCTCGGAATCTGAGAATTTTTCTATAAGAAAAATATCTCAGAATCTGAAAATTTTACTTTACGAAAAATATGTCAGAATCTGCGACTTTTTCTATACGAAAAATATCTAAGAATCTGATAATTTTTCTATACGAAAAATGTCTCAGAATCTGAGAATTTTTCTACAATGAAAATGTCTCAGAATCTGAGAATTTTTCTATACGAAAAATATCTCTGAATCAGTGATTTTTACTTCACGAAAAATGTGTCAGAATCTGAAAATTTTTCTATACGAAAAGTTTTTTACAAAAAATATCTCAGATCCTAAAAATTTTTCATTACGAAAAATATTTCAGAATCTGAAAGATTTTCATTACGAAAAACATCACAGGAGCTTGGAGTTTTTCTGTACGAAACAAGTAGAAAAGTTAAATTCGACTTTGCCGAATCTATGAATACCCTCCACAATGCATTTTTTTAAAGGGTAGTACATTTTTTAACGTGAAAAATTTACAATTTTGATTAGAAATATTTTATTTTGAGTAAAAAACTCTTTTTTGTCTTTTAAAAAAAAAAAAAAAATTATTAATTTTTTTTTGAGTGTAAAATTTTTTTCGAGTGTAACGTTTTTTTACTGTAAAAATATTTCTGAGTGAATGCACGTACTGTCATTTTGTAAAAAAAAACTAAATTTTTTTTTTGTGTTTATTTTTTTTTTTTCAGTGTAAAATTTTTTTTGAGTGTAAAACTTTTTTTGATTGTAAAATTTTTTTCGAGTGTAATTTTTAAGTTACCAATGCTTTTAAAACTAAACAAGTTTAAAAATCATTGCTTTAAAATTAATCAAGTTTGAAAAGCATTGTTTAGTTACCACCAATGCATTTAAAACTTGTTAAAACACGTGGCATTTTAGATGAAACTAATCTGAAATTCAGGGTTTTGCTTATAACTTTTGAACCACTGGACCGATTGAGCTGAAATTTAATACCAAATAGACCCGGGGAACGGCAAAGATACATGCCAAGCTTCAGTAGTCTCATTATTGTCTTTCGAAAGTTATCGTCTTTTTTATCTCGTAAATTCGCAAAACGCCCTTGCCGAAATTTACTCTTTTGCTCATAACTTTTGAACTACTGGACCGATTTGACTGGATTGCAATACCAACCTGACCAGGTAAATGACAAACATATATGCCAAACTTCAGTAGCCTCTGTAAAGTCTTTCAAAAGTTAGCGTGTTTTCTACGGACGGACAGACAGACAGACAGACAGACAGACGGACGGACGGACGGACGGACGGACGGACGGACGGACATCGCTAGAGCGACTTAAAATCGATCGAGGATCATAAATATATATACTTTATGGGGTCCTAGACCAATATTTCGAGGTGTTACAAACGGAATGACAAACTTATATATACCCTCTATCACTAGAGTGGAGGGTATAAAAATATCCCAGAATCTGTAAAACAAAAGACTTAAGCAACAAACTTTATTTAAGATCACTAAACAAAACTAAAGACTTAGGAAGCAAACCTGCTTTTGCTTTTTTTAATCAAAAGACTTAAGAAACAAACTTAAATACATTTTTAAATTGTATCTCTTTCTTTTTGCAGTCTTTCCATAAATCGTAAACAAAAATATTTAAATTATACTTTTATTTTATTCCTCATATGTGTAATCAATTTAAATTAACATTTTTTATACCCTCCACTTAGTGATAGAGGGTATATATTAGTTTGTCATTCCGTTTGTAACTCATCGAAATTTCGATGATAAAGCATATATATTCATGATCCCCGATCGATTTTTAGACATTCTAGCGATGTCCGTCTGTCCGTGTGTGTCTGTGCAAATGGTGATCACGACCAAAATACTACACGGATATGACTGAATCTTAACATATTTATTGTAAGTTCTCCCGAGAAGTTTGGTATTGCATTTGAGCGATATCGGTTCAAAAGTTATGAACGAAAATGTAAGGACACCTCAAAAATTTTAGTACATTCAACATAACCTAAAAACACAAAATGCTTTAATTCGGCTGCTGGTTGACATATGTGAACATAATTGAACATCAAATGGTATTTAAACAAGTACGAACATATTTTTTGCCAAAAAAGAAAAAAAATCGCGGATTTTTTTTTTTAACAAATTTTTTTTTTCGCGGAAATTTTTTTTTCAAAAAATTATTTTTTTTTAAAAGTAATTTCCTTTTTAATTCTGTTTTATATATTGTTGGACTTTATATTTTATAACTGAAGTTTTTTTATTTATTTCGGTTTGAGTCCATATTAATTATTTCTGAGAAATAATTATTTTTGTTGTACAATGAGAAAATCTGAAAAAATTAATTGACAACACAGGCTAAGTGGAGATGTCGACAGCTTTCGGAAGAAGCCACCCTTCCTTCGTCAGCACTCTTCGATTGTCACTGTAGGTGTGTAATATTAAGATCAGCTATTTAAACGTACATTAAGGTGAAAAAGCGAACGGGAATTATATCACATTTCATTGCCCATATGTTACGTTTAGCACGAACTTAATGAATCTATTTTTAACTTTTTCCAACACAGTTGTAATTTCTTACACTGTAGTAGATTTTCTCAGAGTTGCAACCCTTAGTAGGACTTTTCAAGTCTTGAAAAATGTCCGTTAGGTTTGAATTATATTTCGTATTTCTAATTCTTAGAAATATTACTAAATTGCATTGTACCTTATGAGTTGAGTTTTAATTCTGTTTTATATATTGTTGGACTTTATATTTTATAACTGAAGTTTTTTTATTTATTTCGGTTTGAGTCCATATTAATTATTTCTGAGAAATAATTATTTTTGTTGTACAATGAGAAAATCTGAAAAAATTAATTGACAACACAGGCTAAGTGGAGATGTCGACAGCTTTCGGAAGAAGCCACCCTTCCTTCGTCAGCACTCTTCGATTGTCACTGTAGGTGTGTAATATTAAGATCAGCTATTTAAACGTACATTAAGGTGAAAAAGCGAACGGGAATTATATCACATTTCATTGCCCATATGTTACGTTTAGCACGAACTTAATGAATCTATTTTTAACTTTTTCCAACACAGTTGTAATTTCTTACACTGTAGTAGATTTTTCTCAGAGTTGCAACCCTTAGTAGGACTTTTCAAGTCTTGAAAAATGTCCGTTAGGTTTGAATTATATTTTCGTATTTCTAATTCTTAGAAATATTACTAAATTGCATTGTACCTTATGAGTTGAGTTTTAATTCTGTTTTATATATTGTTGGACTTTATATTTTATAACTGAAGTTTTTTTATTTATTTCGGTTTGAGTCCATATTAATTATTTCTGAGAAATAATTATTTTTGTTGTACA